>CM021100.1:6462759-6555451 GCA_007115665.2 Sequoiadendron giganteum | reverse complement strand
GGCCCATGTTGATATTCATTTTCAATATATATGAAGTCGGCTCTTGCAATTTATATTTAATTCGACTTTCTTGGGAAGTGCAGACCGAAGCTGCAAATAACATCAACAAATATGGCCTCTACTTTGTCCTTTTCTTTTGAAGTTAGAATCAAACTCTTGGTATGAGTTCTCCCCCCTATTGCATTGAGGAAAACTTGTACTCGCTTCTTGATTATTGTTGATTGTTGCATTTGACATAAGCGCTTGATTTAGACCAGCCATACATTTTACCTTCTCTTCATGGGCAAGTAATGATTCAATTAGCTCTTTGATCATTAAAGTATCTAAACCTTTGCACTCTTTCTAAAGTAATAACAATTTGCATCCACTTGGATATGAGAGATCTCAAGATCTTCTTCACAACCATATCATCTTTAATTGCCTCCCCATATGTTCTCATCTTATTCACTATGTTTGTCACCCTAACAAAATAATCTTCAACTTTTTTATTATATTTCTTTCTTAAATTCTCAAAATTCATTCATAAGGTTTGAAGCTTTACAACCTTTACTTGATTTGTATTTCGATATGAACTTTTTAAAGCTGTCTATACTTCCTTTGGTGTCTTGCAACCCACAATTTTTGGATAAATACTTGGGTCTTTTGCACTCTGAATATGGAAAAACACTTGATCATCCCTTTTCTCCTCCTCTCTCTTCTCTAACTAATTTTTTGCATTCAATGCATTCCAATCTTGAGGTTCAACATATCCACTTGCTATAATATCCCATACTCTTTTCCATATTAATACTCTTTTCAATTGATCTCTCTAATAATAAAAAAATTCATTTTAAATTCAGAATTGACATTGTACATTGTTAGCTGGCATTATAGTGAACCAAACAAAGATGATATTTTCTGTCAAAGTATTAGGACCTTGAACTTTGTTGAAGGAGCTTCAGATCTAAGCTTGTCCAGTGTACTTCTCATTTACACTGATAAACACTTGCACTGATAAATGTGGCTTTGATACCACTGTTAAGAAATTTTTATATGGAATATGGGTAATACTGTAATCATATGCCAAGTTTATTTATTTAGTTTGAATAGACTTCTTTGAGTCATTTTTTTCATACTGAACTTTATTACAAATAATCACTTCTGATTTTCATTACAAAATAACCAGCAATCAGGTCGTGTAATTGTTATAAAGTTTACAGCTGACTATAAATAACAGGGGAAAAAAACAACTGAACTAAGCACCCTTTATGCAGTTTTTCAAACTGTGCAATAAAGCAAAAAGAAATGTTAAAACCAGGTGCCTAAAAATCAGCAGATCAACCTATTGTAAATAGCTGCCAAAAATACCAAAATTTATTTCCTAAAAATTGCAACTGATTTCATCTAAAAACAGCAATTAAAATATAACTAAAAACCTATATTTTTTTCCTTAAAAATAGACCTTGACTGAATTAAATGTAGCACTCCAAATTATAATAAAATCTGCCCAAAATATCTAGTGAAGCAAATAACATCGTACTACTATAAAATAGAAATATGTGTTACAGAATGTACTTTAAAATTCTTCTGCTTGCCAGCAGGGTTTTTTAAATTCTATCCTGGAATGCATCCTATATGACTGCAGTCCTATTTTGCTTTCCCTTTCCTAATCCTGTCCTCTCCTGTCCAAAACAAGAAGAGATAGCAAGGATAAATAAACCATAGAAAACACAATTAACTCACAAATTCACTAGAATATTCTTTTCTCCACTTCTTTATGTTGATGTGATACTTAGTGAACTAGCTGGAAAAATCATTATTGCAGTGAGAGGTAGCACTTTAGTACAATAAAAATTTAAGTTGGAATATTTAATATCAATGTGGAAGCCATAGATAATCTGTTGAATCAATAAAGTGAGAAACACATTTATGCCTGAAAGAGAGGGTGCATAGGGTAGGGAAAACTTAGAAAAGCTGATGTAAACTTCCTTCTAATTGAAAAAAATAAATTATTAGATGCCAAATTATGATAAATTTGTGTAGGTTACAGTTCTTTCTAATTGGTCAATGAGGGTTGATGAATCCCTTCCTGATAGTATGGGACACAAATGAAGGTCCACATTTACGCGCCAAAGTGCCTGCACTTTGAACTCTGCAATAACTGGAGGAGCATGCCTAGTGGCTCCCAGGGATTTTTGAATCCAAGTAATTATCATGGTAATGCTTTGTCATTACCACTCAGTCAAGCTCTCTGGATCCTGAAGGTTTCTATTAGGGCTGGTGTATTTTTGCAAATGCAATTAGTTTACGTAACATAAATTGTTGGATAATCCTATTATTTAAAATGTAAATGAATTAGTTAAATGATATATTTTAATGATTCTTTTTTTCTAGGGTTAGATTGGATAGAAATTCTGTATTGCTCCATCCAAATTTCTTGACAGTAAATGCTTTTAAAACCATGTTAATAATTAGTTCTATAGAGTTCTCTTGTTTCAGGTTGCTAACCTATTGAGAATTATTTTGAACTTGGCTTCACCTTTGACAGACTAGCTTGTTAAAGTAAAACTTAAATTTTAGTAATCCTGAAATTCAAGGCATCAATTCGCTTGGGTCTGTTGGAAATATGCATCTCATTTGCTAAGTTATACTGTATGCCTTTTCAAACAATGCAGCCTAATGTTCGAAGTTTGAAGAGAAAACTGAAAAATCTCTTCCTATCCTTTCTCAAGTCCGTAACAGATTATATTTACAACCTAGCCAACTGATAGTTACCTAAAAGCTCTCCTCTGTGTCAAAGAATCTGCATAGAACTGTAACTAAATTTCAGGACATTTTCTGTTCTATTTATTTCTGTATGTATTAAGCTAACTGCATTTTCTGATTTAGGTCTAGGTCTGGGGTCTGGTTTGTTTCCAGTCTGGGATTGTTGTCTGGTCCGAGTGGGTTTGGGCAGGGGCTTTTTTATTTTTTTTATTGATTTTTTTTTGCTTTTTCTTCCCACTGTAATTTTTGTTTTGATCATCATGTGTCATGGAAAGAATAAAAAGCAAGGGGTTCCTCTATTCCGGGTTTTGGGACAGGAATGTCAAAGTCTGGCACCCTTCTGGTTTCAGATGCATGGGATCAATGCATGTGTAATTTCTGGCGACAGGTGCATAAGATACAGTGAATGAGAGTGAGATGGGTTTTGCCACTTTCAAGAGATGGCTACAGATTTCTGAAAATTTCCTCAAGAGCGGAAGTGTTTGCTCACCGACCATTGACTGGTCTGGAATATCTTCATTATGAACAATGAAGCCAAACATTAGCACGGATGGCAGATTAAGTGGATATACTGCCTTGGCAGACATGAAGGTTTCTCTATTCTGGTATTCTTTAGAAATTAAACTAATGCTTGAAATTAAACTAACTAATGCTTGAAATTAAACTGGTAAACATTCAACATCATAGCTCATAGACCAGATTATCAATGCTTGCTGACTCGACTCAATGCAATCTCAACATGTGCTGCAAATAAATGAACAAGACACCAAAAACAGCACATCCTCACAGGGAAGGAATATTCAAATGCTTATCTAAGCTCACAGATATTCATAAACATTAGCATTTCATTCATAATTCATTGCGCATAGACAATAAACATCTACAACAAGATAATCAAAATTGCAAAATTTGATCCTTAATTAAGATTGATTCTTGCTTGTGCATCATAGTGCAAAGGGGATCAAAATTTCGGACCTTGCAATGTCAAAATAAAGCATATTTATAGTATTTTGCAACATAGCTGTTACTGAAGTCTTGAAATAACTAAAGGTAACTGATTCTTGAAAGAATCAAAATAACCAAATCTAACATAATAAAAAGACAAAGCCAGGGAAATCAAAAGACATGTATTGCTGGGGCGGTTGGGCATGCGAATCAGCAGGAGTTTCTCCTTTTGGTGGTGCTTACTGGGCAGGTGCCACGCATACTTGATAATCTTTAAAAGCCAGTATGACAATGGGAATTTCCGTCTGCTGTGGAACAGTTACGTTGCATGTTCTCAACTGCCATGTAGCTTTGTTGGTGCAGATGACCTCCATCTTACGTGTTATGAGAATAGGAGAGTCTTCATGCCATGATAATGCTAAATCAATCCTAGCCAATTTCTTTAACGCTTCTTTATCAAACACCTATTCCTCTAATAAGGTATTAATTGCTTTAAAGAAACTGCCTTTTAACTCTTCAAGTGTGGCAAGACCTTGATTGTCATCCTTTGTTATCTGGCATCCGAAATCAGAGAAGTTCTTAGTGAAATTATTACTAAGATGGCTACATTCCTTCATCAACTTTGTTTGTTCCAAGATATTCAATTTTATGATTTGAAGCTTCCACTCTATACTTGTTCGCCACATAACAACTTGGGAATCTTCTTTGGATGAAATAATAATTTTTGAAGTAGCTTTTTCCATACCCATTGCAATGATTGCAGCCAACTCACAGTCAATTTGCAACCAATGTGACTCTTCCTGCTTATAGTTAACCAACTCGGACTTAATTGAGTTCCTTAATAACACAAATTCATCGTACACCTTTTTCAATTTCTCAATCAAAGGAGGTCCTTTTATTTTAATCTTTGGCACCCAGCTTTGAACAACCTTGCCATAATAGTTGTCTTTTTGAATTCTACTCATCATTGCCTTTCCAGCCACAAAATTAGGATCAAAGGCAAGACTTGCCTTGCTAAGAGGCTGAGGAGAGGGATCTGTGAAGGCTCTAAGGCAATTTGAAAGGATTTTTAACTCATCTTTGTCCTGTTTATCCTTTTCTATTCTTTCCATCAATCTAGAGGCTGTAACCTGAAAATTATGAATATCTCCATCCCTACTGGGTGGACCCAAATCCACTTTAGTTATATTGTAATCCGCTATGGTAGCCTGATTCGGATCCTTTTGTACTGAAGGCTGGGAAACTTCCATAGTTAGATGTTTGGAGGCTTCATCTTCCATCAACCTAGATGTAGTTTTTCAGTTTCTTAGCTTTAGGGGTTCTCTGTAAAAGTTGCCCTACTACATCTTCCTTTGGCAAAGTAATGGGTACCATTTTTCTTTTTCGAGAGAGGGAATTTTCTAACCAGGAAGGTGAAGATGGGGTCGCATCATGATTTTGAGAAGTCTCGGGTGTTGAAAAATAGAGAGCTGTTTTGAGAGGAGTTTTCATTGCACTTTGCGTGTTTAAAGGGAAAGAGGTTGAGATCTTACCTTTTTTCATGCTTTCCTCCGGCCTACCTTGAGATTGGTTAGGCTACTGAATATGAGTTTTCACACCTCTTTCAGTTCCTTGCTCTTGATCACCTCCTTCTGGTTGCTGCTCAGCTTCATTCTCCAACTGTTCTTCAGTTATAATATCAGGGAGACCTTCACCACATGTTTGCTTGAGGCCCTTGTTCTTCTTAGGAGGATCATTTCCATCTCCACTATTGCTTGGCAGAGATGTGCTTTGTGCTGGTGGTGGTATTGGCACAAAAGGAACTATACTTGTCTGACTAGTACTAGTTTGCTCTCAGGCTCCTCTCTTGTCTTTAGGTGGAGCCTTGGTGGTTTCTCCCTTCTTCCTGGTAAGCCACATTTGAGTCCTCCATAAAATTGCTGCAGTTCTAGCATTCAAATCTTCATTTTCTCTACTGTCCCAATCAATTCGTCACAAAGGCTGCGTTTGTATCTTGATGACATAAGTTGGATCAATCAAATCAGAATTGTCATCTTCTACTCCTCTTATATTCCATCTTAATTTGAAATTAAAAATTTGGCTTGGAGTCAGCCTCATCTAATCTCTTCTCCTTACTTCATTATCTTCAACACAATCTGCCCAAAAATCCTCTAGGTGTGGTACATGGTAATAACCGAGACCTAGATGAAGGTTATTTCTCACAAATTTTTTACCATCAAAAGGAAATCTTCTCTCATAAGTTTGAAAGGTATATTTTGCAACGTCTTTCCCTAAATTGAGAGCAGTCGACTGAGGTTTGCATTCATAATATCCTAAGCCAATAGGAAAAGGCATACCGACCTTTATCCTTTCTGCACACCTCTTATTTACTTTTGCAATCTGGTGACAAACCTCTATCAAGATAAATTTATCCTCCACATACGTGGGCAGCTTAAGAGGAAAACCATCAAATCCCCCCACCCTCAAATATTTAAACTTCTGAAATTGAATAAAAAGGCTACCATATCTATTAACCAACTTAAAGGCTTCTGGATACACTCTTTGCCCTAAATCACCTTGCAGCTCTCGGACTAATCGCATGGTAAACACATCGTTTACTCTTGGGAAGTTCTTATAGCTCCTTTCCAGCTGCAAGTTAGGGTAATAATCATAAATTTGAATTTGCTCACCAAAATCTTCAACATGATTCATCATTATCCATGGTCTCGTACAAGCTAGGGCATAGAAAAGATAAGATGACATATAAAAGAACCTATTGATGGTGAAATTTCTTATCAAATGGTCCAATTGGTCAATAATTATGGTGGCCCAATCAAGGTACTATGTGCTGACACAAATAACTTTGACGAAGAAATACATCCATTCCTCAAAATCATGCGCATTCATGCTTCCTCTTACCCTATGCAATAACATGATGATGTTTGAAATTTCATCTTTTTGGGCAATTGGGATTTTCCTTTCCTCGGTGGGTCAAACCAATCCTTTGCAATGACATTATGATAATATCCCTTTCCCTTTGAAAAGGAGGTCTATGACAGTGTAAAATCAAATTCAGAGTATACTTCCCTTTCAGGTAATCTGAAACACCCGCTGATGGTTGCCCTATCCAGAGTTATCAACAATTATTATCTTCAGTCTTAATTTCCCTTGTCGCAGGGTTATAGCAGGTTATACACTCCATCACAAGGTTTGTGCATTGTACGACCACTGGAAAAATGGCGGCTTCCAATAATCCACTCTCAACAACCCTTTGAGTAATAGGGGCCCTCTCTGGTTTTCGAATTCTCTCCCAAAATTCCCCCAGATTAATGTGACCTAATCTTGTATCCTCTATTTCTGGCAAAGAGCTATCTAAACTAGACAAATGTTCGTATCTCAGGTATTTGTATCTCATTTTCCCCCCCAAGAATTCACTTTAATCCAAAGAAAATCAACAATGCCACCTTTTGTAGAAATACTAATCTTCAATTACTAGGAGACGATTCAGGTATGCCACTTACCTGGCAACAATGCCACCAATTCCAGCTAAAATTTACTCTTTGAGTGCTAACTGTGTAGCCGCTCTCCTTCGCTTCTGGAATTTTGTTTCCCAACAAGAATAATCATGCCACAAAAAGCACCTTAATTCCCCACATGATTGAGCATTTTTTCACCCACTTTGGCTCTGATAGCATTTAATGCCTGACATATAGGCCACTTGGTGCCAATATCGGACATCCGTAATGTACTTGATAGAGTCAGATATTTGAATTGCTTTTGAAACTAAGTCAGAGCTCGATGAAGTTAGAAAACTTCGTCTGATCCCAACAAAGGCATCCTTCTTTCATTTTACATGCCTTTCCTTCATTAGAGTAAGCCTTTTAAATGGTGTTGATAAGACTTGTTGGGATTGGAGTCGGTTATGAAACTTGCTTTGGCTCCAACAAGATTTTCGAAACTTTATAAAACTCGCTTTCTCTAGACAAATGTTTACTTTACAAAGGCTTCTCCGGGAGACTAGTAAGTTAGAAAACTTGTGTGGTACTCGAAAGGTATTGACAACCTCATAAATGTCCGACACGAGAAAAGAAGGAAAGAACTTTAGGATTGGATGACCTGACATTGACTAAGTCGGTAAAATAATGAATCGTGAGAACATGGTCGGGAACCGATGAGGTTAGGAAACTTAATCAATGACTGACAGGAGAACAATAACTCATCAAACAACAGAAGCTAAGGCTAGTAGCAACCAAAAATCTGAAAACCTCAATACTGAGGCCGAGATGTAAACTTAAAAACGTAATGGATAAAAACTCAGGCAACACTGATATAAGCTAACACCTATTTATTTATCTAATCTATAATATATAATGTAATATAAATCCCAACATTCCTCTCCATATTACATCAGTTTGAACAAAGGGGGGAACACTGCATGGACTGGACACATCAGCCCATCTGGAAATTTGATGAAGTGGTTACACCAAATCTCCTCACTCACCTAGAACACACGAAATGGCTGCATCAGCAGATGACTTGGTTGTCCAGCAGTACCTATGAAATGAGACATACTCAACTATTCACAACTACACCACCTTGCGTGCGAATCAAGACATAGTCAACTATCCAAAATGCAGCAACATCAACTAATTATGAATTGCTAGATATTCAACTATCCACAACAACAACACTCATCCTTATGTGGATCAAGACATACTCAACTATCCATAGGTACACACCTCTAGGTCTATGAATTGAGACATACTCAACTATCCATAGATGCACCAGGCTTCTTGTAGATTGAGACATACTTAACAATTCATAAATACGCCATGCTTCTTGTGGATCAAGGCATACTGAACAATTCATAAATGCACCATGCTTCTTGTGGATTGAGACATACTCAACTATCCACAAGAACAAAGCATGAATCTGCCAAGCCCCGCCTTGCTACAAGAAAGAGACACAAATAAAGAATTGGTGCATCTTATGCAACCACATTTGAGTGAGAAGCTAGCTTGAGATGATAAGATTTCTATAGCCTCCCATGCTTCTAGCCTCTTCTTTGACATTGTTAGTCCTTATGTGCCAAAAGTAGCACTACAATCTTCAAAAGCCTTGTTAGGTGTAGCATGGATGGCTTTCAGAGTACAAGTGTTATATTATGCATACATGGTCATGATTAATAGAAAAAAAGATAGGGTGTGTCATGTACCCACTAAGAACACTGCCTTACAGATCAGATCACAGCATTTAATAGTGAAACCTAAGCATTGAAATAAAATAATAACAAGGCCGACCTAGGTTAGTATAATTTAATTATCATCAAATAGACACAACAGGGCCGACCTTAATGCAAAAGTATTAAAATAACAGCAATTTATTCAAAGGGCCGACCAAAATGAAAAGAGTTTTAATTATTAGCATTTTATTTATATGGGAGCCGACCAGCATGTAAGAAAATTAATAATTAAGGGCAGCGCCTGATTATGAAAGGATGTACCCCTTGCCAAGGTTGTGATGTTAATGAAAAGGTGGGACTCCCTCCACTAAGGGAGATATAAAAAGAGAGAAATCTCAATTGAGGAAGGTATGGAAGGAATCAAGTCTGATTTGGAATAGAATCCAAAAAAAAGCACAGCAATCTATAATATTAAGGAAAGTGATTAGTATGCAATATTATTGTATTTATTTATTTATCTCAACATAAATCTGTTAGGAAGCTTTAAGTTTACTTATTTGATTAAATGGCCAATCAATCAAGTAATATAGGATTAGTAATTACTTACTTGATTTCCATCAGCAATCATATTTGGAATCGACGTGAAATGTTTGATAGGAAGATGCAGCAGTACTGGTTGCCTCATCAAGTATGCCAACCCCAAGATGGATGGACTGGAGGTCTGCCATACTTGTGGGCCAAGGGGCTGAATGACTTGGAGGCTCATTCCGTGCCCTTGGGCTTGGTTGAGGAGGGCAGTCTCCTGGCATCCTATCAAGCTTTTCCATCGGATTCCCATTGTGGTTAACTATTGGAAATAAGCTATGAAATAGATACAAATGAATTTAGGATATTTTGATTTCAATCGAAATTATTTGTATATGATCATAGATCCTTGATATTAATGCTTTGATAATAATTAATTAAGATTTTTTCTAAATTGTATTGCAATTATGTAATTTTATAGAATTCTATTGGTAAAGAATTGCATTTGTTGGAATTGTTATTTTTGGGCAAAATCAGGTATATCCCCGAAAGGGGACATTATAGGGTGTTAAGAGTCCATTAATATTGCATTTGATTACAATGTCCTTATTTCTCTATACAAAACTAAAATATCTCTAATTTTACAAAAAATCAGCTCCTTATGATTCTGTTTACAAATTTGTGTTTTCTTTCCAAAATCCAAAATAATTCAAAATCCCAAAGAAAATAGTTACATGCCTACATTGATACAACCTAAGAGGGGTTTGAAATCGTGAACCTCAAACTTGCAATTCTTATTAAAAAGCGCTCATCACCAAGATGCCTATTTATAATTTTGAGTGGATAATCATCAAAGTTTCCTTGAAATAAATGCTCTAAAAAATGATTAAAAAAAACTATGTGATGCTTGTGTGGCACAATTTCAGGAGTCCTTGTTAGGCCCCATCACATCATATTTGGTCATATATATTCATTTAATCCTACAATGCCTTGGAAATGGCATTGTAGGCCTTTTATTTGAAACCTTGCTCCCTCTGAAGAATTATATGGAAATGCCTAAATTTGGAATCCTTCTCAATTTTCTAAGAATAACATAAGCATTAAAGTTCTCGCATGCTATATGCTGCCAGTGATATATTTTTTGCCATACACTTACATTCAATTGACATTTTTTCCTTTGATTTGCCATGCAATTTCTACATTCTGATATTCTTCTTCAATTGATCAAAGAAGATAATGACTTTGATTTGATTGTACCCGAAGCACGAATGTTGGGCTTTAAACTGTTATCAATAAAGAGTCACTTGGTAGAGAATTCACTGGCCTACAAAAGACAACTCTTTCTTGGCATCATATTTTCTACTGTGACCCTTCTAACAATAGACCTCAATGCTTTTGTAACTATGCTTTTTCAACAAAAGCATTAGACTCAGGGTTTGTGAGGGCCATCTAGGCAATCTTTAGGGGCACCCTAACCTTCTCTTTCTGTTGAAGCAGATGCAAATTGGAATATTATTGTGTTTGAACACTATACCTAAAGTGTGAATAACCCAGTGGAATCATGAAGGAATGAAATGATTGATTTGTTAACCACTTCTTGTCAGAGAATACTAAGACTACAAAAGACAAACTGCTACCACTTTTTATAATGCCACCATACTCTTTTCAGCAAACAAATTAAAACCACCATTTTTGGAATCAAGGAACTGCATTGTTTGCTTTGTACATTGTCTTTATAACTAGATTCCGTCCATTCATTTGAATTCAATCTCCATCTATGTTGATACCATATTGAATTTGATGGATAAAATACACATATTATTACACCATTGTTGCACAAACAAATAACACCAAATAATATGTTATACTATATTGACATTCATTCGAGGTTACATTCATAGATTTTACATTACATTAAATTGGCTTATAAAGCCATGCTTTTTCCCGTACATAAGAGCCCAAACTAACTTATGGGAAAGTAACTCACAAAATCAACAAACATTTGTAAATGCTAATAAAATTATAAAAGCTAACACTTATTTATTTATCTAATCTATACTATGTGATGTAATATAAATCCCAACAAAGAATTATAGCATTTGGAGCAGTGTTACAAGACTCAGACTCGCCTCGGACTCGGCAAGCCAATTGTTGACTTGGACTCGGACTCGAAGCCCAGACTCGGTGCAGACTCGGCAAATAGAAAAACACAAGAAATTCAGAGATTTTTAAGGATTTAAAACTTGTTTCATGCACCCTTTAATAAATAAACCTTAAAGACACAATAACATCATCAAATAGAAATTACTATGATCCCATACACAAACATACATCGATCACATAAGTATAAACGCAAGTTTTAGCTGAAGGAAATAACACATTCAGATATATAAATATTGTCAAATGTATACAAAACTCATGGAATATGAAATCCATGGCATCAAAACAAATATCAAAACTAAAAATATAAGTCTATGGCTCAGAAGAGCTTGGATTACTTATCCCAACATCACGACAAGTCATGCGCTAGTGTCTAAGATAGGTCCTAGATGATGATGTAGCCATGATATTTGCTTGCTTCTCAATAATTGGTATGTATATTCAAGTGAGGAATTTATTATTAAAATTTTATTGTAGCCTTCAAGACTGCATGTTTTGTTGTCTAATGTATGGAACAAGATAATCCTTGATTATGGCTTTGACTGTGAAAGATGCAAAGATTTGCAACAGGGGATATGTATTTTGTAGGTTTTATGATCATGATTCATCATTGGCCTATAACATGCTTAGACCTATAGTTTGATGAGAGTTTGGGGGAAACACCCCAACGGGGTTGAGGGGCAGTGCCCCTCGCGGGGGTTTGGGGGCAGTGCCCCTTGCGGGGGTTTGGGGGTAGCGCCCCTAGTGGGGTCAAGGGGCAATGCCCCTTGTGGGGGTCAAGGGGCAGCGCCCCTCGTGGGGTCCCGAGGCAGCCCAAATGAAGACCTTCAAAACCACACAAACCTTCATGGCGCACACCATTTAATTAAAAAATTTGTAAATGAAAGATTGAAATTAAAATGCTCGAGTCTGAGGCACAAGACTCGGCGAGTCGGACGAGTCTCGGCGAGTACTCGGCAACCGAGTATCTTGCAAGTCTTGTAACACTAATTTGGAGTCACAAGATACTCACCATTTGTAAGTATTTTGATCTTGATCAAGTTGTGTTGGAGGCAAGATTAGATCAAAATCTGAAGGACTATGATAGAAGGCATAAAGAAACTTTAATGCTTCTAAAGTTGTTTTTCCTACACATTGAGCTGTAATGTAACTATGCTTTGGGAGAATCTCGAAACCAAATACCAGACAACAAAGGCTGGTCAAGCCTTGAGTTTGAAGAACTTACCGTTCTAAGTTGCTGGGCGGTGGATTCTTCTTTGAATATCTGCTGCATTTGAAGAATCTAAGTGATTAGTTGTTGGCTATCTAGAAGTTGATGGACGATGCAGACATGATGGCTTTGGTTTTATGGAGTTTGCCATTGTCATATGATTCTTTGTTGAATCTTTACTCTTGATTTTGAGAAGGTATTCACACTTCTCTTGCACAAGGAGAGGAGATGAGATTGGTTAGAAGCATTAACTTTCTATATAAAATGCAATTATGCATGAATGAAAATCAAATTGAGGCAAAACACTGAAGGTTCATCAAAAGACGGTAGCACATCTAGAAAAACCATATCAAAGTGCTTTATTGTAATGAGCCTAGGCACTTAGAAGGAAACGCCTTAAGAGAAAGAACAACTAGAAGAAATCAAAGCATGCAAATGTTGTTGCAAGTGAAGAGCATGAAGTGAATGAGCTAGAGGCTAAAGATGGATTCATGGTTGTTGCATCACAAGAACAACCATGGTGTCTACAACTTGGTACTTTAATTCAAGTGCATCTAGACACTATGCATGTTGCAAAGATTGGTGGATTACTTTTGTTGAAGTTAGTGATAATGTTGTTTATACATTCAAGAATGTTTGATATATTCTTGACATGAACAAGAATCTTCTTTTTATTAGTGATATAACCAAGAATCCTGCTTTTTTTTTCAATTTTCAAAATGGTCAAAACTATTCACACTGACAAGGCATTTGTAGTTGGCATTGGTGAGAAGGTATTGTACAAGCTTATTGATAACAAAATTGCAGAATCACATGCACCTGCAATGGTGGAAAATATGAGTATACTTTGACATGAAAAGAATGGGCACTTGAATTTTATTTGTCCTGAGCAAGACTATTATGGTGAGTGGACTTCCATCCATTTAGAAAAGTTAAGATGTATGTACAAGATGTCAAATGGGAAAACAAAGTCGACACCCATTTGATACTCATAGAACATGGAGGGATAAAGGAGTCTTAAACCTAGTTCAAATTGATTTGTGTGGCCTAAAGGAGATATCCATTGTGAATGGAGTCAAGTATTTTTTTTGATTGTTGATGACTTTTCAAGGAATATGTGGGTCTACTTCTTGAAGCAAAAGTTTGTTTCTCTCATTTCTTAATATTCAAAGCCTTGGTTGACAAATAGATAGACCTATTAAGTTAGTGTGGTTAGATAATGGAGGGGAGTTTGTCTCCTTAATAAGAAGAATGCTATACATAGACAACGACAAAATGGAGTTGTGAAATAAATGAATAGGATGTTTATGGAGATGGCGAGGTGCATGATGCACTGCTAGAATGTGCCATGTTGGTACTAGGCAAAAGTTGTGAATACAACTATTTACATCCTTAACTAGAGTCCTTGTAAGGCATTGCAGAATATCACTCTCAAGGAGGTATGGTTAGGAAGGAGACCTTTAGTAAGTTACTCGTGTATTTTTGATTTTGTTGCTTTTGCACTAATTTTTGAGCAAAATGGGAGAAAACTATATGCAAAGATTAGTGTATTTTTTATTGTGTTGCTTTTGCACTAATTTTTGAGCAAAATGGGAGAAAATTATATGCAAAGATTAAGCCATATATGTTTGTTGGCTATAGTGAGTAGTCCAAGGCATACAATCTACTTGATGTCTCTACAAATTAGATTGTGATTAGTAGAGATGTGGTTGTAGACGATGTTAGTTTTATGATCAGATATTATGCACATAAATTAATTCAAAATTGACACAAGAACACATCTCCTATATATTAAGAATAATAAGAGCAGCAATCTGCTTACAACTTAGGCACAAACACAATGAACAACACCTCTTCTAGATGCACAGATTCAAATAATGTGTTTCTCCTTGAATCGATCTGCTGCTACAAGATTCGATCTGCTGCTTAGATCGCACTTCTCCTTGATTGCTTCGAATGAACTTGATGATCAAATGAATGAGAACATCTTGTATATATACACAAGTGAAGGAAATATCACATCCCTTCAAGAAGGAGGTCGGCCCAAAAGAAGTGACTTTTCATAAACAAGTCGGCCACAAGAGAAAATCACGCTTTTCCATAAATGCGATTTATTTAATATTTAATCATAATTATTCATTATGACTTTTAATTATATTTTGATAAGGCACCTCTTCAAATAAATCGTATAAATTAAATAGCCCTAGCTATTATTTAATTTATCATATGAAGAATTAGATCGCTGGAAGAAGATATTGACGCTGCTCTTGAACATCAACACTCCCTCTAAGCTAGGGAGGATTCTTCCAGCTGCACAAGACATATCACCTCATCGTGATGTCACACATGAATACATCTATGTAAGAAAAGAGCTTATCACCTCATCGTGAAAGCAACCATCATGGCTACCTCCATAGATGGTATGCACAAGTGCTCATCACTCAATGTGATGTTGTCACCTCATCGTGACGTTCACCATGGCTCTCCCAGAGGGTGAGACACAAGTACAAGTAAATCATCACGGACTCCCTCACGTGATGTTGTCATGGAGTCGCACACATTACATCCACCATGGTTCTCCCAGAGGGTGGAAACAAGGGCTTTCACCTTAAATCTCAAGGAGAAATGCATTATCAAGGGATTGCACCTCAAATCTCTCTCAATAGAGAAATGCATTAACAGAGGATCACTGATACTGAGACTCATTCTCAGCTAGGGCCTGATTCTCCACCATACCAAGCTTATCTCGAAAGTACACAAACTTTATCCTGGAGAGGGGCTTGGTGAGAATGTCTGCCGTCTGCTCATCAGTGCTGATGTACCTCAATTGTATAGCTTTCCTCAATACCATATCTCTGATATAATGGTATTTGATTTCAACATGTTTAGTTCGGTCATGAAACACAGGATTGACAGAAAGCTTCACACAGCTCTGGTTATCACAATGAATGATAGTAGGCTCCATTGATTGTCCAAACAATCTTGCAAGGAGCTTTTGAAGCCACACTGCTTCATGAGCTGCTACACAAGTTGCAATATACTCTGCCTCTGCTGTACTCAATGCCACTAAAGACTGCTTCCTGCTGCACCAGGATATCATAGCAAATCCTAGATTGAAGCAACAACTAGAGGTACTCTTCTGGTCAGTGACACACCCTGCCCAATCAGAATCAGTAAAACCATGCAGCTTCAAATCCACACCTGTAGAATATCTCAACCCATATCCAACTGTGCCACGTAAGTATCTCAGGATATGTTTTTCTACAACAAGATGTATTTGTCTTGGTTCACACATGAACTGACTAAGTGCACTCATTGCATAGCAGATATCCGGTCTAGTGTTTATTAGATACATCAGTGAACCAATCAACTGCCTGTACATCGTGGGATCCACCAGATCTGAACTAGCTGTAGCCTCCTTCAACTTATGTAGGTTGGTCTCCATAGGTGTAGACATGGGTTTGCAATCAATCATACTAAACCTCTTCAGAATGTCAATGGTATACTTTCCTTGACTTAGAATCATCTCATCTGACTTTTGCCAAACTTCTAAGCCAAGAAAGTAATGCATGAGACCAAGATTCTTCATTTCAAACTCAGAAGCTAACTCCTTCTTACATTTGAGAATGAGGTGTTCTTCTCCAGTGATAATCAAATCATCAACATACAGAACCAAAATCAATGCTTCACCATTTATTACCTTGAAGTAAAGGTTAGAATCTACATCATTCTTTGAGAAACCCAAACTCAATAGGTAACGATCAAGCCTTTTGTACCAAGCACGAGGAGCCTACTTAAGACCATACAAGGCCTTCTTTAGCCTGCACACATGAGACTCCTTCCCATGTACCTCAAATCCATCGGTTGCTCAATGTAAACCTCTTCTTCTATTACACCATTCAGAAAGGCTGTCTTTACATCCATTTGGTGAATCTTCCATCCTCTAGATGTAGCAATAGCAATAATGGTCCTAACAGAAGTATACTGAGCCACTGGAGCAAAGGTTTCTTCATAGTCAACTCCCTCTTCTTGTGAGAACCCTCTAGCCATGAATTTGGCCTTGTACTTCTCAATGCTCCCATTAGCCGCATGCTTGACCTTGAAGAGCCATTTAGAAGACACCATAGATTTGCCTTTGGGTCTAGGAACGATGTCCCAAACATCATTCTTAAGTATGGATTGATACTCTTCCGTCATAGTGTCTTTCCAAACTTGTTGACTAGAAGCTTCCTCAACACTGGAAGGCTCTAACTCAATAATCTGACTCATCAAGGCTACATAATTGGAGAACTTATTAGGTCTCTTACTTTCTTTGAAAGTTCCTCTTGGGGCTGCAAAACTTTCTGCCTCCTGCATTATTTTCTTGGCCCAAAGAGGTCTTTTCCTTCCAATCAAAATATCTGTAGGTCCATTAGTAGGTTCCACATACACTGGACACCCAAAGATCCTCAAATGACTTACTTTAGGCTTCACCCCTGAGAATGCTTCTTCAGGAGTTATATTCTCCAAGATTCTGTGAGGACTTCTATAACTCCCTCTTAATCCCTCCTTCAATGCAAAACTTGCGGAAGACAACAGACGTGTACTCTCCTCCATAATCGGATCTCAAGACCTTGATCTTCTTTCCGGACAAATTCTCCACTTGAGCTTTGAACTCTTTGAATCTCTCTAATATCTCCTTAGATTCTTTAGATTTCAAGAAATAAATCCAAGTCTTTCTAGAGTAGACATCAATAAAGATAATGTAATACAAGAAACCACTCGAAGACGCAACAGACATTGGACCACATAAATCAGAATGAATAAGATCTAAAACACATTTGGATCTACTTTCACTACTATGGAATGGACCTTTTGTATTCTTACCCAAAGCGTAGCCTTTGCAGGTTCCTTCATGCTTCTGGTTGAATTTAGGAAGGCCGGTCACCATCTTCTCCATAATAGGTAGAGCACGAAAGTGAAGGTGAGCGAATCTTCGATGCCAAAGATCACACAAGCTTGAGGAGTCATGCACTAGAGCCTGAATGGGACGAGTGCATAGTCTGTAGAGACACCCATGTCTAACTCCAATCACTTGAGCAGTCTTGATGTTGGAGTTCTTTGCCCATATGAGAACTTTGCCTTTTGAAAAGGCAACTTTATAACTCTTGTCTTCCAAGGCTGAGATGGAAACAAGGTTTCTTTTGATGCCTGGAACAAATAGCACATTATCCAATTGCAAGGAATCGCCAGAATCCAAGTGAAGAGATGAGGTCCCAACTCCTTTAATAGAATAACTAGCATCATCTCCAATAATGACTTGTTCGCTAGAATCGTTCTCCACCAAATCAGATAGATGCTCCCTAAATCCGGTGATGTGGCGAGAGGCACCACTATCAATCAGCCAAGTGTTGGTGTCGGTAGTTACATTGCTTGACAAGGCTGAATAGAATAGGTATTCACTTGAATCCTTCTGTAGAGAGACATCATCAAAATTTGCAATGGTGGCCTGCTGCCTAGGCCTGGTAGGACATTTCTTTGCAAAGTGACCATACTTGTCACATCGAAAGCATTGGACCTTGGAGAGGTCCCTCTTCTTCTTAAATGCGGGGCCACTATCAACTCCTTTGTCTCTATTTCTCTTGAAATAGCCTTTCTTCCCATCTTTCCCTTTCTTCTTCGAGGATTGAGTGGCAAGAACATGAATGTCTTCATTAACAGAGCTTTTCCCAGTACCTCTTGCAGCCAACCTAGACTCTTCTTGAATACAGTCTGCCCTCAACTGATCAAACTTGGGAAGTTTTGATCTTGCACTGATTCCCTGAATATAAGACTCCCAGGATGAAGGAAGACCATTTAGAGCCAGCATGGTCAAATCCTTGCTATCGACAACATGCCCAATAGTCGAGAGCTGATCTCTCAATTCGGTTATTCTCATGAAGTAGGCAATGACAGATTCTCCCTTCGCCATCTTCAAATGATGGAGTTGTTGCTTCAGTGCAAGAGCCCAACTGGTGTTGTTGATCTCGTACATCTCCTCCAGGGTTTTGAATATCTCTCTCGCAATCCTTAACTTGGAGACAATAGGAACAATATGATCCTTCACGGAATCAACTAACATCTTCTTTGCCCTAATATCTTTCTTCTTCCATAGGGCCTTCTCTTCCTCATCCGTAGGCTCGGGGGCGGAGCTTTCCACAAACTCTGCCAATTCGCTTTCCTCCAAGGTGAGCATGATTCTGAATCTCCATGAAGTGGAGTTTGATGTTCCCTCAAGCCTATCCTCAATCTTAAGACCATTCACCATCTTGACAGAGAGATAGAGGTGAATAAAGATGAGAAATAAAATAAGGGTATTGCTGTATTAAACACAAATCTGATTGTGATCTTCTTCAAACCCGCTCTGATACCATGTTAGTTTTATGATCAGATATTATGCACAAAAATTAATTCAAAATTGACACAAGAACACATCTCCTATATATTAATAATAATAAGAGCAGCAATCTGCTTACAACTTAGGCACAAACACAATGCCTGAAAGATACAATGAACAACACCTCTTCTAGATGCACATATACAAATAATGTGTTTCTCCTTGAATCGATCTGCTGCTACAAGATTCAATCTGCTGCTCAGATTGCACTTCTCCTTGATTGCTTCGAATGAACTTGATGATCAAATGAATGAGAACATCTTGTATATATACACAAGTGAAGGAAAGATCACATCCCTTCAAGAAGGAGGTCGGCCCAAAAGAAGTGACTTTTCATAAACAAGTCGGCCACAAGAGAAAATTGCGCTTTTCCATAAAAGCGATTTATTTAATGTTTAATCATAATTATTCATTATGACTTTTAATTATATTTTTGATAAGGCACCTCTTCAAATAAATCGTATAAATTAAATAGCTCTAGCTATTATTTAATTTATCATATGAAGAATCAGATCGCTGGAAGAAGATACTGACGCTGCTCTTGAACATCAACAGACGAGAAGATCCCTTTCTTTGTGGATGATATTAAATCTACAAATAGTAGCTTTCCCTTTCTTCTTGGATGATATTAAAGCTACAAACAGTACGGGAACTTGCTACCAATCCTTACAGAATTTTTTTTGGTGTATAAATCAAACAAGTCTCGAAGAATACAGCAAGAAGAATGGTATACATAGACGATATACTACTTTGCATGCTCTTCAACGAAATGGAGTTGTGGAATGGCGAATAGGATGGTTATGGAGATGGCAAAGTGCATGGTGCACAACCAGAATGTGCCATCTTAGTACTAGGAAAAAGTTGTGAATACAATTGTTTACATCCTTAACTAGAGTCCTTGTAAGGCATTGCAGAATATCACCCTTGAGGAAGCATGGTTAGGAAGGAGACCCTTGGTAGGTGACTTGTGTATTTTTGATTATGTTGCTTTTGCACTAATTTCTAAGAAAAATAGGAGTAAATTAGATGCAAAGAGTAAGCCATATATGTTTGTTGGCTCTAGTGAGCAGTCCAAGGCGTAGAAGTTATTTGATGGCTCTACAAATATGATTGTGATTAATAGAGATGTGGGTGTAGATGAGAAGATACCTTTCTTCTTGTATGATATTAAACTACAAATAATATTGTAGGGGAACCTGTTACAAATCCTTATGGACCAAATTCTGATGTGTAAATCAAACAAGGCTTGAAGAATTTTGCAAGAAGAATGTTATACATAGACAGTATACTACTTTGCACACTTCACAACAGATGGATTTGTGGAACAGATGAATATGATGGTTATGGAGATGGCAAGGTGCATGGTGCACAACTAGAATATGCCATATTCGTACTTGGAAAACCTTTGAATGCAACTGTTTACATCCTTAAGTAGAATCCTTGTAAGACATTGTAGAATATCACTTTGGAGAAAGCATGGTTAGGAAGGAGACTCTTGGTAGGTGACTTGTATTTTTTTGATTGCATTGCTTTTGCACCAATTTTTGAGCAAAATAGGAGTAAATTAGATGCAAAGGGTAAGCCATATACGTTTGTTGGCTATAGCAAGAAATCCAAGGCATACAAATTACTTGACGTCTCTACAACTATGATTGTGATTAGTGGAGATGCGGTTATAGATGAGAAGATCCCTTTTTTCTTGGATGATATGAGAGCCACAAATAGTATTGTTTGGGAAATCTGCTACTAATCCCTATGGAACAAATTTTCTTGTGGAAATCAAACAAGGCTCAAAGAATCTTGCAAGAAGAATGGTATACATAGATAATATTCTTAGCATGCCCCACAACAAAATTGAGTTGTGGAATGGACAAATAGGATGATTATGGATGTCCAAGGTGCACAACTAAATTGTGCCCTATTAGTACTAGGAAAAAGCTATGAATACAATTGTTTACATCCTTAACTAGAGTCCTTCTAAGGCATTAATGAATATCACTTCTGAGGAAGCATGGTTAGGAAGGAGATCCTCTGTAAGTGACTTGTGTAGTTTTGATTGTGTTGCTTTTGCACTAGTTTCCGAGCAAAGAGTAAGCCATATACATTTGTTGGCTATAGTGAGTAGTCCAAGGCATACAAGTTACTTGGTGTCTCTACAAATAAGATTGTGATTAATAGAGCTTTAGGTTTTTTTATTCGTTTTTCTGTAGTTTATAAAAATTTAAACATGCGTTTTGATATTTGTATTTATAATTTCAATATTAAGTGACGTTAATAAAAAAATAAATATTATTTAATTTATATTAAATTTTTATTAATTTTTTTTAATTTTTAATTATAATACATTTAAATTTAGGACCTTTCTCTTTTCACTAGACTTTTCTCCCATAAATAATACTTAATAGTTAATTAATATGTTATAAATAGACTTTAATTTAGTATTTTTTATTTTATTTTTTTGGTAATAAATTTTTAAATGTTAAAATAAAAAATTTCGTTTTTAATAAAATCGAAGTATTTTTTAATTTTGTTTTTAAAAGTTGAAAATAAAAAAATAATATTTAGATGATTTTGTGGATATATTACCATAGTTACACCGAGTTTTGGGGACGGGGACGGGGGGACGGTAGGGGACGGGTTTCGGGGGCGGGGGGCCTAAGTTTGGGGACGGCGGCGGGGGGGGCGGCGGGGGAGCGGTGCGCTGAAATACATATAGTACTTGAAAAATTAGTTATAAAAAGATGTATAATTGTAAAAGCCTAAGGAACATTGAAACAATGAAAATATACTTGTAACTTAATAGACATTGTGATTGGAATGAGAACTAGCTGTTTTATATTCATAAATTGAATTTCGAAATTTCATAGTCATGATTCATAATTACAATCAAGTATCAAGTTATCAACACAATAGTGTTCAAACTTTAAACTTCAAAAACAAAATAGTAAATACTAAATAGCTAATGGCCTAATGGCTAATGCCTCTATTGATCTAATCATCTCCAACTCCAAGCTCCATGCCAATCTCCTCATCACTGGAACCGTCAGACGAGGACCCCAAATGCTCAAGCTCATCTAAACCAATACCAACCAGCCCTGTCTGTGTAGCATCCTCATCTATCTGTGCTGGCTCTTTTGGCTCTACATCCCATATGGCTGCTGGACTCTCCTTGTATGTAGTTGTGCTATGATCAATGAGACGTAAGGCACTATGGACAGCCACAAGCTTCTCCGCCCTCCTAGAAGTGAGCCTGTTCCTCTTAACAGAGTGGATGAAGTTATAAGTGGACCAGTTCCTCTCAGAAGTAGAAGAACTAGAAACCTGGGACAGCAAACGAATGGCTAGAGTAGTAATCAAAGATCTAGGCCCATGCATAGTCCACCACAACTTGGGGTCCTCCTATGACATAGTCTCCAAATCTAATATGGCTGCCTCTGAATATTCCCAAAGAGTAGCAAATTTTGTCCACTCAATACGAAGCAAGCTGGCCTCTATAGGATCATACATTTTGTCAATGGCCTTCATGAACCCTTCCTTCACCTCAACATCCTCTATAGGTGTCACTCTACCAAGACGTGGCACATACCACTTTGGGTTCAATATGTAGGCAGCCATGTGTAAGGGAGTGTTGAGTTTCTCCCATCTATGCTGAATGATTGGATAAGCATGCTCGGTGTAGAATTGCATTGTGGGGTCCTTCTCTCGCACTTTAGCCTTCATTTGATCAAGCATGGAATCAATGCATTCGTATACCTCTCCAAGGGAAGGTGCATTAGAATCTCCAAATCTAATAACTTTGAAGACTGGCTCAATAATGGAGACAACATATTTGGCATCAACCCAAAAGACATCATTCTTCACCACCTCCTTAACCCTCAATCCCTGCTGTGTCTTTGACTCAGGCCATCTGTTCCATTCTGCTGTCATTACCATTAGTTGCAAAGGCTCTTGCAACTCAAGCGTCCTCTCCAAGAGAATAAAGTATGATGCATACCGAGTCTCTACAGGCTTCAGGAATTCCTTCTTGGAGAAGGACCTAAAAAGTGCATGTGAATGATGATGGTTGCAGATAAACATCTGCACATCTCTAGCATCACTGACAATAGATTTGATCCAGCTGATTTTACCCATGTCTTTAAGTGCATTATTCATAGCATGCACACAACAAGGAGTCCAGAAAATATGCCTATAGGCTGCCTCAATCAACCTCCCTGCAACTTTGCACACATGGGCCGCATCTGTCACTACCTGCACCACATTTTGTGGTCCAACCTCCTCTATAGCATCCTTGAGGATCTGAAATTGATAATGGGCATCCTTGCTATGCCCTGAACAATCAATAGCCTTAAGGAAATAAGGGCCCGCTACAGATGTGACGATGATATTGATGAGTGGACGATGCCTAATGTCCGTCCACCCATCCATGACTATGTTGCATCCACGTGTGACCCAGGTTCTCTTCATCTTCTCCATCAAAATATTAATCTTGGAATAGTTTTGATCCAAGATTGTTGTCCTCAATTTATTCTCCCTTGGTGGCACATATGATTGTCCCGCCCTTATTATCTTTGACACAACTTCCTTATAATAAGGAGAGCGAGCCACATGGAATGGAATGCCATTGGCAAAGAATAATTTGCCAACGGCATCATCTGACTCATCCTTTGCCTGCACATTGAATAAATTTGCTAAAGGTTGTGAAGATGCCATCTTACGTTTCCCCCTAGGCTCTGCTGCACTTGAACTGAACGGATTTGGTGGCCTTTGACTCTGCAAAGTAGAAGTAGACACTGCTGAAAACTGATCACCCAAACTCTTATGTGGCAATGTAGCAGATGCAGGCACTTCATCCTCATTACAACCCCATAATTTTAAAATTTCAGCCCTGTACTTCAAGTTACTTGCCACAACTCTGCATACATCTACACTTTTGCCTCAAATAAGAAGAAAGTGTGCATTGTTGATGTTATTCAGCGTCGGTCTGCACTTCCCAAGAAAAATATATTAAGTGAATATCAACATGGGCCGACCTTATATGGATTCATATTATGTACTTATTGTTGGCCGACTTAAATTGTAATTAATTATTATTTATCAAAGGCCGACCCAAATGAAGAGGCGCCTAGGAGATATATATACAAGGTCATTTTTGGCTATTGAGAGCAATCCGAATAACAAGCAAGTTCGCACCTATTATCAGTAGAACATAAATTCGCATTCCTAGAAGGTGGTCATACTTGAGCAACAGATATCAAGTTTGCATTCCTAGAAGAAGTTCATAGTTGAATAGCAGATCATCATCTCTATAGCAGCAGTCCGAATTCAAGTAAGAAGTCAGTCCTTTGTACTAAGAAGGAAGGCGAATATTTTATCAAGCATTGGCGCCATTGTTGGGCTTGATTTGAAAGCAGAATTCTGCTATTGTATTACCATATATAAGAGAATCATTGCTGGGTTTTTCTCCCTCGAGTAGGAGGGTTTTCCCAGGGTATCCTGCTGTGTTCATTGTCTTATGTATTGCATTTCTACTGAATAATATATTATCTAATCTGATCTAAGAAACACTAACATGGTATTAGAGCGGGTGTGAAAAAGATCGTGATCAGATTCAGATCTGTTAGTTTGCAACCCTCATTGTTCCTTTTCAGTCTACCTTCTAATTTTCTCAAGATGGTGAACGGTCTGAAAATCGAGGATAGACTCAAAGGGATCTCGAACTACACATCATGGAGGTTCAGGTTCATGCTAACCTTGGAAGAGAATGATTTGGCTGAGTTTGTGAAAGCAAAAGTTCCCGAACCTGAGGGGGAAGAAGAGAAGCTGCAATGGAGAAAGAAAGACACTAGGGCAAAGAAAGTATTGGTTGATTCCGTCAAGGATCATATTGTACCAATTGTCTTCAAGTTGGATACTGCAAGGGAGATGTTCAAAACATTGGAAGAGATGTACGAAATCAACAACACCAGTCGTGCCCTAACCTTGAAGCAACAACTACTTCACATTAAGATGGCGGAAGAAGAGTTTGTCATCACCTACTTCATGAAGATTTCCGAATTGAGAGATCAACTCTCTACCATTGGTCATATTGTTGATGACAAGGATTTGACCATGATTGCTCTCAATGGTCTTCCGCTTTCATGGGAGGCGTTCATTCAAGGAATCAGTGCAAGATCTGAACTTCCCAAGTTTGATCGATTGAGGATTGACTGCATTCAAGAGGAGTCGAGACTAACGGCAAGGGGCATTGGTCAAAGTTCAAAGAATGAAGAGTTACATGTCCTCGCCTCTCATTCATCGAAGAAAGGAAAAGTTTGGAAGAAAGGATTCTTTAAAAGGAATCGAGATAATGGGTCAGATGGTGCCCCTGCATTCAAAAAGAAATGGGACCTCTCTCGTGTTCAATGCTTTAAATGTGACAAATTTGGTCACTATGTGAGGGATTGTCCTACCAGGCCTAATCAGCATGCTTCATTTGCGGATGTGGTTGAGATCTCTCCCCAAAATGATTCTAGTGAATTTCTACTCTAGTCATGGGCCTATGTTCAAGCTGTGAAGGTTGTGTACTAAGCGCAAGAACAACATATCATACGGTGTCCACTCTTCTGAATATTTAAGAGATAAGTATTCTTTGTTTTTTTGTATTGACTATTCTAGGGTAAAATTCAATTTGTTGAGTTATGCAATTTTGACATTATTTACTTAGGATTATGTGTGACTAGTAAATAGTGATCACTGTAATAAGATTCTTTAGATTTATTCATTGCAAGTAGGATCATGCCAATTTGTGAAGTTTGTCTTTTGTTTTGCTGAGATTAGCTCTTCTGTGAAATTGAAAGAAAGACATGTCATGATTAATGAATTAATTATCTATTACTCAGGAGATTTTTTGAAATCCATGAAATAAGTAGTGCATGGTTGAATAATGTTCATGAATTGTTTTTTCATTGAGATAACCTGAGCATCAAGCAATCTCGAAGTCTTACTGAATGAAGAAATGATCAAGCTTGGAGTCATAGCTTGCAATCATTGGACTACATTGATGGCTGGAGATATCTCTTGAAGTCAATGTACCTTTCAGGTTGTCATTGTATTCAAACTATGAAGGCTACGGACTGATCTGAGCTCAAGTACAACGTATCACACTATGTCCAGCATTTGGACCTATCAGAATAGTTAAAAAGATAAGTATTCTTTGGTTGCTGAGTTATATCATTTATTTATTCTTGGATCTTGTAATTAAGAGAGATAGTAGATTCTCTTGAATTGTGTTGTGTTCACTAGCATAAGATCTTTGGAAAAATTTCATTCATGATATAACTTGTACAATTCTAATCTTGATATTTCTTTGGATAATTATGGACTGTTAGTAATCTCTATCTAAAATGCTTCTTGGACAGGTTTAGGGAGAAGAAGATGATAAGAGATTACTTAGTGATGAAAAGCTTGAGGCATCTTGTGAAGAAGTCATGTCAACCAAAGAAATGATCAAGAGGGAGTAAACACTAGAGGGACTGAGTTGGTGGCTAGAGGGAGTACATCTCCAGAAGTCTTCTTTGCAATCTCTGAAGCCAGGATCGAGAGGGAGTCTCAGTATCAGTGTTCCTTTGTTTAATGAGTTCTTCTTTGAGAGAAGTTCGAGGTGAAATCCCTTGATAATGCAATTCTCTATTGAGAGAGAGTTGAGGTGCAAGCCCTTGATAATGCAATTCTCTGTTGAGAGAGAGTTTAGGTGCTTGATAATGCCTCTGTTGAGAGAGAGTTGAGGTGTAAGCCCTTGATAATGCAATTCTCTGATGAGAGAGAGTTGAGGTGAAAACCCTTGTTTCCACCCTCTGGGAGAAGCTATGGTGGAAGTCATGTGTGTGACTCCATGACAACATCACGTGAGGGAATCCGTGATGAGTTTATACCATCTATGAGAGTAGCCATAATGGTTAATATCACGTTGAGGTGATATTCTATTTTGTTTTCATTCTAATATGATGTGTCTTGTGCAGATGGAAGTTCATCCCTAGCTGAGAGGGAGTGTTGATGTTATTCAGCGTCGGTCTGCACTTCCCAAGAAAAATATATTAAGTGAATATCAACATGGGCCGACCTTATATGGATTCATATTATGTACTTATTGTTGGCCGACTTAAATTGTAATTAATTATTATTTATCAAAGGCCGACCCAAATGAAGAGGCGCCTAGGAGATATATATACAAGGTCATTTTTGGCTATTGAGAGCAATCCGAATAACAAGCAAGTTCGCACCTATTATCAGTAGAACATAAATTCGCATTCCTAGAAGAAGGTCATACTTGAGCAGCAGATATCAAGTTCGCATTCCTAGAAGAAGTTCATATTTGAACAGCAGATCATCATCTCTGTAGCAGCAGTCCGAATTCAAGTAAGAAGTCAGTCCTTTGTACTAAGAAGGAAGGCGAATATTTTATCAAGCATTGGCGCCATTGTTGGGCCTGATTTGAAAGCAGAATTCTGCTATTGTATTACCATATATAAGAGAATCATTGCTGGGTTTTTCTCCCTCAAGTAGGAGGGTTTTCCTAGGGTATCCTGCTGTGTTCATTGTCTTATGTGTTGCATTTCTACTGAATAATATATTATCTAATCTGATCTAAGAAACACTAAGCATTAGTTCTTGTAATACTGCCAAACCATGTAAGCTCACACATGTGACACTTCCATAATCTAGTGCCCCCAACTGCCCCAGGCTTTGCTGCTACCTTGGATGCAAATTGTTTTAAGGGTTTTTTTGGATCAAAGAGGCCCTTGGCCCATTCTTGAAGGATTTCTGAAGGGCAGCTATTATCTCTAGTGCCAATGGAGCTTGTGGTAGTTTGAGTATTTGAGGCTAAGCCATGTTGTGGAACTTGTGGTTCAACTTCACCCACAGCCTCCCCTCCTATTTGAAAGTCAGGATCATCTGATGAATCATTTTCACTTTGAATTCCTGGTTCATCATCACTTCTGTTATGTGAACTCATTATGATGATGATGCTGCAAAAACAATGTAAAAAAAAAATCAGACTTATATAATATAAACCGAAACTTAGAAACTTGAAAGAAATTCAAATCATAAATGTGGTCTCATGGATTGCAATATTGCAAGATATGCATAAGAATTAAGAAATCAAAATGTGGTTTGTTGTGCAAAATTTGGAAGCACAGGCAAGGCATTTGAACTGTTTGACTGAACTGTTTGACTGAATGTATCAAGGCAAGGCATTTGAATTGTTTGATTGAATGCATCAAGGCAAGGCATTTGAACTGTTTGATTGAAGGCAAGGCATTTGAAGTTTGAATTGTTTGACTGATGCATTCAGGCATCAAGGCAAGGCATTTGAACTATTTGACAGTGACTGCATTCAGTCACTGTCAAATAGTTCAAATGCCTTGCCTTGATGCCTGAATGCATCAGTCAAATGTATCAAGGCAAGGCATTTGAACTGTTTGACAGTGACTGAATGCATTCAGTCAAACAGTTCAAATGCCTTGCCTTGATGCCTGAATGCATCAATCAAACAGTTCACATGCCTTGCCTTCAGTCAAATAGTTCAAACTTCAAATGCCTTGCCTCACATGCCTTGCCTTGATGCATGCCTGAATGCATCAAGGCAAGGCATTTGAACTGTTTGACTGAATGCATTCAGTCATTGTCAAATAGTTCAAATGCCTTGCCTTGATGCCTAAATGCATCAAGGTAAGGCATTTGAACTGTTTGACAGTGATTGAATGCATTCAGTCAAACAGTTCAAATGCCTTGCCTTGATGCTTGAATGCATTAATCAAACAGTTCACATGCCTTGCCTTCAGTCAAACAGTTCAAACTTCACATGCCTTGCCTTCAATCAAATAGTTCAAATGCCTTGCCTTGATGCATGCCTGAATGCATCAAGGCAAGGCATTTGAAATGCATCAAGGCAAGGCATTTGAATTGTTTGACTGAATGCATTCAGTCATTGTCAAACAGTTCAAATGCCTTGCCTTCATGCATTCAGTCACTATAAGTATCAAGGACTCAAGTGTCAAACAGTTCACACTTCACACTTCATAGTTAAAAATTTAAAATGCTTTGCCTTGATGCATTCAGTCACTATCACTGTCAAGTGTCAAACAGTTCACATACCTTACCTGTGCTTCCACATTTTGCAGAAATGCCAGCAAATAAATAATAATTTTTAGTTTTAAGTTTTAACTTTGATCTCATTTTCGATTTTAAAATTTTTCAAAAGAAAATTTATTTGAAATTGAGGCTGACTGGCCGAGGCTTTGAGCGAATCCCTCAAAGGGATGCCAGCTCATGGAAGGCGACATCGTCACCTCTTCCATGAGCTGGCATCCCTTTGAGGGATTTGCTCCCAACCACCTGTTGCCAACGCCGAATGCCCTAGCGGCTGAAATCAAAATGCTGAATCCGAAATCGTAAATACTAAATACCTGTTGAGACTTGAGATTACTGAGTGTTGATTGTTGAATAATGATGCCCTTGGAAAATCCGAAAACCTTGCTCCTCTGGTTCAGTTTGCACATTCACTCTCAGTCTCAGGCAGTCTTGAATGCTTGCATAGGCACGCACGGGTAGGATAGAACTATCGCTCAAATGAGATAAAAGTTAAAAGTTAAAACAAAAAACTTCAATTCATAATAGTTAAAAACTTAAATTTTAATAAATTTGATTTTAATTAAATTTTATATTCATTATTAATAGGGGACGTCGGAGACTCGGAGGCTTGGAGACTCCTAGAAGACTCCCAAAGGAGATGCGGAGAAGACTTCAAGACGTGGAGAAGACTCCTTGTGGAGGAAACGTCTAGGGGACGGTGGAGGGACGGGGAGACGGCGGAGGGACGACGGGGGGACGTTTCCCTGACGTCTCCGCGTCTCGGAAACGTCCCCGTCTCCGAGATGGCTGCTTTTTCGAGGGGGACGCGTCCCCGTGGAACTATGTATATTACCTATATTTAGATAATTTTTAGATAAAAACTAAAAATTTATGTTTTTAATAAAATATAAGTATTATTTAATTTTGTTTTTTAAAGTTAAAATTAAAAAATATTATAATTTTGTGGATATATTATTATTATCTATATTTTTTAAAAAAATTAAATTTATATAAAGCAAATTTAATGCCAATTTTTTTTTTTCGAATTTTTTCCCCTTGCCGAACTTCATCCGAATCTTATTGCTGCCGAACATGAACTCGAATTCAAACCTTGTGACTTAGGTGTGAGTGTGAGAGTGAGCTGCAAGTGTAAGGTGAAAGAGTGAGAATGAAGAGCAAAGGGTTGAGGAGGAGCAAGAAGAAGAGCAAGAAGAGGAGTGACACTAAGTTAATGTTCACTTCAAAATTCAAATGTTTAGAACTAGTTTGCGGAAGTTTCATTTGTAATTCTTATGCATCTTTTTAAAACTATTTTTTCAAGTACTATATTTATTTCAGCGCTACCCCGCCACTGTCCCCTTGCCATCTCCCCACCATCCCCAAACTTAGGCCCTTGGTCCCCCCGTCCTCGAAACATGTCCCCACACCCCCACATCCCCCCGTTAGGAAACTCCGTGGAACTATGGATTTTCTGCACACGCAAAATTATTTGCCCATGGTTGATGGCATGTATTTAAAGAAATTAGAAGTCCGTCTCCAACTACTAAAATTTGCAAATAAAATAGACAAGAAAATAGAGACAAATGTGGGTATTACAACTTGTTTAGTGTACTTATACATTACTTCTGCAAGTCTTGTCAAATGTTGAAATTTCGGTTTCTGAAAAATAAGAGGAATAATGTTTTATTTCATTGAAATAATTGTGAAACAAGTGTCAAAGGTGATTTTTTTTTTCATAGAACATCAATAAAATAACTTTTAACATCAGGCATAAGAATAACATTTACTGAGCTGAATTCATTGGGTTATGCTTTGGTGTCAAGCACTCACAGTGACTGACATTAGGACATAATGTCAGAAATAATTAAATTATAAAATAAAATAGCATTCTTCAGATCTTTCTGGCATTAAAATATTTCATTTAAGGAATTTATGTGCACATTAATTTGCTTCCATGTAGAACAATTTCCCTATATATTTTCTTTGAAGCGATTTGTCTTCTTCCCCCTGTGAAACTTGATAAAGCACCAAGTCCTTCTCATCTGAATCTCTGTTTTGAAAATATTGTAAATTTAATGCTGTTTGAATCTATCTTTAGGGTCATTTCTCAATAGTTTCGAAGTGCTTAATAAACCAAAGTATGTAATAGATATTATGATAAAATGTTTATTTGAGCTAAGAAAAGTATTCCATGCTACAAATAAGTTATGCTTATTTCTTTTTTGGGTGCAGCATATGCAAGACGAGGATGCAGGCAGGCCCCCTCGTAAATTCATATTTTAGACAACACAACTTTTGAAAGTGGTTCAATTGATTGGAAGTTCATGAAAACAAATGTCTTGGATGTGAGGCCACTGTTGCCTTAACATTGGACTTCTTTATTTGCATTGCTTGTAGATTCATTTTCTAAGGACTTCTTTCATGAGATTGTTTTTTATGCGAAGTGCATTCAAATGACAGCTTGCATGATAGTATCATTTCAAGGAGACATTAAAATGAATATTATGACGTTAAAATAATTTGTTGTGAATAATGAGTTCAGGCTTCAGCAATAATTTTTATCCCAAATGGAAGCTTTCAAATGTTATAAAAACTTTGCTTCAGTTGTTTAAATAGATTCTATGTGCTGCATTAATAGATTTTTGAGTTCCTTTTAAAATTGTATTTCAACATAGTTTGGATTATTGAAAGACCAGATAAAATGGGTGTTAATTTTGGTGCTATATTCAAAATCAAAATCGGCACCATTCATTCTTTGTATGAGTTGCAAAGAGGTTGCTTTGGGACCATGAATATTTCCATTCTGTCACTATTAGGAGGATTTGTAGTATAGTTTGCAGAAGTTACTTTTGTCTACATCTCAACTTTTTGTCCTGGATTTTTGGAGGCATTTGCAGATAGGGTGAAGAAGATAAAGTTGCCTGTTATAGTGCAGTAGCTTGTATACCACAATTTGGCTCTAACGTACCCAGTGTGGATCGAGAGTTTTGTCACTTGTCTTAGAACAAGTAACATCATTATAGGCTAGAGGAGAAGCTCTTGCCATGTCTGGGTTCCCCATTTGAGGAGTTCTGTGCAGGAAGAATCATAACAGATTTGAGCCATGTGTTTGTGTACCCCAGGTTAGGTTGCATGAAATTACTGTTGTGAAGCTAATAGTGAAAAGCATAAGTGGTCTTCAGGGAATCCTCATCCCTACCTATAATGTTAGCATTATAAATCTGTGGAACTCAGATCACAATCACCCTTAAGCTACTCCATTTTTTTCATTTGATTTGTTGTCTTGCCAGACTACTGCTCATGTTCTTAGATGATAAAATGTCCAGCCCCCCAATTAATTGAGCAGCCCATGAATAAACCTATAACAATTCAACTTTCACACATTTTTGTTGATCTTCGAGTATCTCCTTGAGATATTGGATATGAATCTGCAATTGGTTGACATATCAATAATAATTCCTGGTCACCTTCCCATGTTTTGCAGGCATGAATGTTTACATGCTTGACAGGAACTGTGCTTCATTTAAGACTTTTCTGCAACAACGAGCAGGCAAATAACTGGAGCCATATAGGCTTTAATTTGCTCGCCTGGGTGATTATCATCCTTCATTTAACCCTGATTACAAGCCAATAATCTTTAACCATTCTTGGAACAAATTGCGGAGGTTTTAATGACTTCATCCCTGCTCTTCTCTGATTTATAACTAGGATGGATATTCTGTTCCTAATTCACCAATATAAGTCTTAAGACATTAGGAATCTGCTATAACTGATTTAGATTGTTGTCTTTTTAGTACTTTGCTAAAAAAAACAGAAACATTTTTAGAATGTTGATGCATTAAGAGCTGAAATAACACATAAACAGTAAACTAAACAAATGTTTACCCTATGGGGTGGGGGCCCTAGCTTGGTTGGCTAAACCTTTCCTGTTGCAGGAGGTTGGTCATGAGGTCTAGTCTCCCACACCCCTGTGGTACCGGAGGGCGTGTCGTGCCAGCGCTGCCGGTCATGTTAAAAAGTTTACCAGGCAGGGGGTCGTGCTACCCGATTCCTGCAGTCTAAAAAAATAAAATAAAAAATGTTTACCCAATAGAAATCAACGTGGGAAATCTCCAAAAGAGTGGGATTGTACTTCCTAAAGGACTTTACCCTAGATGATGACAGCTTGAATGTGTACATCCACAGCAATACCATGAATGGATGTTTGGAATATTATATATTGAAGGTAAAGGGCCAAAGCCTATAAATGCAATACAGTGTTCTAACCATAAAGAGAAATGAAGCTTTTGATAGCTCAGATGGAGAGCACCATCACCACCATCATAAGCAGGTACTGTGTATTCTGACGACTCACATAACCCAAAAAATGTGTATCACAATGTCCAATGATAGCCCCATCACTATATACAAAAACACCTCTATCCCTTGAGTTGCATGCCTGATCCTTAAAAAAAGATTATCTATTTGGAGGGATCATACTTTGTCTACCATAAATAGTGGCATCTTTGAAATAATGTTATACATCAGCATATAGATGTTCAAAAACTAGACAAAAATAGAGTGCAACAAAAAAACTTCGGGGCTTTGAATAGAGGGGTTGGATGCGTGACAAGCTTCTTGAGCACATGGAGTGACAAGGAGTAGAACCTTGCTAGGAAAGAGAAGTTGCTTTTTTGAAACAAGGGAGGGGTGTTCCACGTCCCCACAAGCAACCCAGTTTGTCTTTCTACAAAGAAAGAAATCTATAAATTACATTTTTAAATACATTTCATAGATTTCAATTCCCATACATTCAATTTACAAGTCTTTAACCTCATGTCCCCATGCGGCTGCTTAGCTTATTTTGGCTAGCAACCGCTGCTCAACTTTTTTAGGAGTTATTTGTGGAGCTGATGCCCCCATGAATGCTTAGTTTTTCTGCTTATTTTTAAGCAGCCAACTTAAATTTGTATTAATAGTATTAATAATTAGTTGTAAAATAAAAAAATTAGAAAAACAAAAACAAAATTAAATATTAAAAAAGAGGGAAAGAAATTTGTGGAGCCACGTGGATTTTTAGAAATATGCAGTTGAATTTCCAGCCCCCCCTCTTTTTTCACAGGTTATTTTCAATTGCTAAACAGTCGCTGCTCCATTAAAATAGGAAAAGATTCCAAATTATCTTTTCCCAAAAATAAAATTTATGCATTGGAACACCACTATTGCTTAAATTTAAGCAGAAAATAGAGTTAAGCAGCCGCATGGGGACATGAGGTAATAGTTTTTTTTTTTGCCATCTCATGGATTCTACATGGCACACCATGAGCAATCTACCTAGACACTCTCAATGAGGCTCAACTCGTGCGTAAAACAATTCTCATGCATGGACTTTCAATTTCAATATTTTCAAGAATAGTATGTGCAAACTATTCTGCATTTATACCTCATTTAATTCAAAAAAATTAGCTATGCACTTATCCACTTGAACCATTCTCTGCATACATTGTTACTTTTCACATCTCACTTTAGGATTTAATCATTGCATCATTCCAAACCATATTCCAATGCCAACTTGAGGCTTTAGTGTATATGATTCAATCTACACTTACATATTATTTTACCCTTTTCATCATTATCCTCCTCCACGTTGCTTCATTGCTTACTGCCTCTTAATTCATAAACTAGTAGAGATATACCATGTACTAGTTCACTAACAACATTATCCACCACGTTCCTCCACGTTCCTTCATTGCTTATTGCCTCTTGATTAGAGATATACCATGTACTAGTTCACTAACAACGGATTTTAGTTGAAGTAATTAATTGACTCAATTGACTTGCAATAAATGAACTTCTTAGTTATGAGAAAAGAGAGAGAATTAGATACCAAACATAGTGATACCAATATACCTTGGAGAAACCCAATATATGCCACTTAGAATCACTCAAAAGTAGCATACACCTTGGTCCAAGCCTCTTGGGTATCAACAACATCAACAAATTGATATATTGCCTCAAAGACCTCAATGATCTCACAAGAATCCAACAACCATACCCAACAACTTGCAACATTCACTAGGAACTAAGAAACATGCATAAAATGTTACTCTAAATCCCCTACTTGCTCATCTTGATGTTGAATTCAACTTAATATTGCATATATATAGAGTTAAAAAGCCTTAAGAAACCCCTAGAAGTTGAAAAGATGAATGAAATTAAAGAAACAAAAGAATTTGCAAAACCTTGGGATGCTTTTCTAAGTCAAATGAAACCATTGTTTTCAATAGAGGTTGTTTAAAAACCATCCTGACACATTTGAAATTATCTTGACACTTTCCAAATTCCCTTGCAAATTTGAAGCCACCTTTGTAATTATCCTCACATTTGAAACCGATTATATAGGGTTGATGTGTCCATGGATTTTGGAGCTTCATTTCAGTTGCTTGAGATAACATGCCCAAGTTTTGTAGAAGGAAGGAAAAATCCTCATGGCACCAAAGTTCATAGCCCTTTTATGCAGCCAATCTTCCTCTAGGTGAATCCATAGCGCTCTTCAATACAAGTTGTAATTTTGCCACTCTTTCACATGTCAGTTCTTTTTCCTTCCATACCACCCCATTATATTGCATATTCTTTGGGTCCCATAGACTGATGGTCTAGTGGACATCATTAAAAATCACATTCATTCATTACTGTATAACTCTTCTTTTTCTTTCATATACATTGTTCATATTTCTTCCTACTACATTTTTTGGGTTCATTATGCACTCATCTTTTTAGAGGAAGAGGGCCACCATAGAATCCTCTTTTACTCTTTAGCTTTTTAATCTTTTAAAAGCTTCAAGTCATCTAATTTAATCTTTTGATAAGCAAAATGATACTTATCTTCGCTTAAAAACATTTGATTGGCTATACTTTATGATTTCAAATTCTAGAGGAAGGAGGGTACATAATGATTCTGCAATCATTTACTAACTACACACTGGCCACCTGCTTGCATATTTTCTCTTCTCTTCCTTATTACTTTACCTTTTCAAAATTTTCTTAAAATTTGTAATTACAAAACATGAAACTTACAATTATTGACTTAGGTGAGCAAAAAAGTTTAATTCTGTTGCAAGCTTTTACTGACTCTTGAGGCTAGGAATTGATGTTCCGCTCAAAGCTTTCATGAACAAAAAAAAAAACAATTTTTTTTTTTTTTTTTAACATTTACATATGCTTTTTATAATCTTACCTAGAATTACTCACTTTCACTTTCACTTTCACTTGGCAATAAAGAATTTAATAAACCATGCCACCCCTTTGAAACAAAACAATCTCAATTTTCATTTCTCATTCAACTTTATTTCTTCAAATTTCTATGTAGAAATTATTTCTTCATATTTATATGCACTTTCTACAAAACTTGTAATTTAACTATCTATTGCAGTGCACACAAAAAATTATAGTGAGCCTTTGTAAAATTATTTCCTATTACTCTTAACAACTTCAAACAAAACATTCACTAATTAAACAAGGCACTCCACTCAAAGTTTTCCTTGGATGCTCACAAGTTGTTTGATATTTTGTGCAAGCATTTGATGTGATGGCGCACATTGTTGGCATTAGTGTAAGGGGGCTAGGAACCTATAGGTCAACCTAGAAAACTATCATGTTTTTAATCAGCCTTGTTTGTTCAAACAAAATGAACGATTTGTAGATAGTCGCTTCTTGTCGGGTACTTATTAATAATTGAACAAATGTGGTCCCTATGCTTTTTTTATTTCATTGGATGCTTCACCAACCCTTTCATTTTGAACATGTTCAACCTTATGATATAGTTCCATATAAAGGGCCATGGTTACTATTTCATTTCTACATATAGTTCCAAATGGTGTGGCTACAATAAATTTCCCTACCAACATATAGACTTTTATGGCTCTATGGTAGTTTCAATATTATTTTGCATATGTTTATCTTTTGTATGATATTCTACATGTTATTTTATTGAAGTAATTTATTTTAATTACCTAGTTAGGATAAGATAATGAGTTCCATATCCAGGGGATTCTATTTTTTATTTTCATAAATTTGAAAACTTGGATAAGCAATCCCTTGATTTTTGGTTTTATGTCTTATTTTCATTCTCATTGGATTTGGAAATTATAAGATTATATATATTTGTAGTTGTCTTTCCTCTATTAAATATCAAAGCAACCAATATCAGCTTTTGCATTTATCTTGGAGACTAATTCTATTTTAGTATTTTGATTTCAATATCATTTCCATTATAGTTTTAATAATTCTATTTGTTGCACTAGATTTTTGATTACACATCTATTTATAGATTCTAACATGATATTAGAGCTATTACTACTAGAATAGTTTTTATAGTTCCCATATGTAGGAGATTTGAGGGGACTAATCAACTTTGCATGCAGGTTTCTTGAAAACTCAATATGCTATTCTCTTGTATCTTTCGATGATTTGGAGAAACAAAAAAGTTTAATGGAAATTTTTAAATTTTGGAGTTCTACATGTGTGTTCTTTGATTTGGGTGACTGTGACTCTTTTGGTTATATTGATAGCATTTTTAGCTATTCCAACATGTCTAGACGGATCAAGAAAATTAGAAAAGGCCTATGTTTCACTAGATTCAAAGATCATATAACATAGTAGAAAATGAGGGTTTGAAGCTCAGATTGAACAAACAACTCACAAATGGGACACTTTCAAGCCAAACAGACTTGATCATTGTATTAGGAAGGCTTAAGAATCATTGTTTTCATACAAAGTTCACCTTTTTTTAGTGTTGAGAGTAGAAATGATAAATTTTTTGTTTGTAGGCCGTATGACCATATGAATAGTGTTTTCAGTGGTCTAGAGTGTCTCCATGATGAACATTGTTCCTAACAATGAATAGTGCTTCGATAGTGAATAATGATTTTGGTTGTGAACAATATTTTTTGGCCCTGAATAGTGTTTTTCAACGACCTTTTCAACTTTTTAGCAATGAATAATGTTTTTTAATTTTGTTTTTTAGCATTACACATTGGTGTACTTTTTAAGTGCCTATATTGTAAGTTGATTGTGATTCCAACATTTTAACCACTTTTGGGCATTGAAAAACTTGTAATCTAGTGAAAAACATTGTATAATGCATTAATTATAAAGCACCACACTGTAATTTTGGGGAGTTCGTTTAAAAAATGAGTGAAAAGGTGGGGGTGTATTTGTGTGTTTTTTTCGCACTTTTTTGGCACACTTGTTTTTTGCATTATGATCCATTGATTCAGTTACAAGGGAATCTTTTATGGGGTTATTGTAACTGTGAATTGGATGAAGTTCCATTGTGGGGGGTTTCATCATAGATTTTAACATTAAATTCTATCCTTCTATTGCTAGGCTAACTTCAAAGAACTATTTGTCTTGGAAATAAGGGATAAAGAATCACAATCTTGAGCATGATCAATTGATCTATCTCTTTGGACTAATTCCTAAGACACGTGACTATGAACAAAATAATGCATGGTTTAACAACGATGATATGGTCTACAAACTAAATGTCTTACTAGTTCAAAGGATATTCTACATCACATAGAGTACATTGAGTGTCCTTTCACTACTTGGACCATCATTCAATAGTGATGTTTCCTTTGATGATTCGACACTTGTGGATGATACTAAGACTTCTACTACCCATATTGTGTGGAAACATTGTCATGGGATGGCCAATCAATTTGGTTGACATACATTAGTGCCTCGACTAAAACGAAGGACATTCTAGATCCTCCTATCATTACTACAAAGTTCAGAGTTGCTTCTTTGAGAGATTCTAATAATTTTTTGCAATAGGATCATATTTGTTTTCTAGATTCACTTCATTGGGACAAATTTCCATGAGACATTTTTTGCTTGTTTGTAGAGTTCCAGATTTTAGATCTAGATGAAATTCTTGAGAACCTTGTTTTCCTCTTTGATGTAGCATCTTTTGACATTGCCTCTTCATCTTCTTTGGCACTTGTTGTTCATTTGTTTCTACATGGGTTTGAGAGATCACTTGTTTCATTTAGGCATGAAATTTTTGATTTGGTTGCAACACCTTTTGATATTCACATGAGGACATTTAGCAGAGTTCTGAGACATGATACATCGCAAGAAATCCTACCTCACCTTGCTTCTTTATGTTACAAAATGAAATAGAACACAAAAATATTCTATTAGATTGATAATGAACGCCTCCTTATATAGAGTTTAAAGTGAAGATAAAAACAATGCATGAAAAAAATCTAAAAAATAGAAAACTAATAATACAAATACACTAATCTAAATTAAGTCACTAAAGTGACTTTACTACAAAAGTCTTAATAATCTCTAATACCCTCTCTTAAGACATTGCACTAAAACAAATCAACCTAACATTAGCAAACTAAAAACAATTTAGAATCATGAAATCTTCATATGTTTTTATTTGAAAATAGTTTTTCAACCAAGTAGACCTCCAAGCTGCCTCAAACTCTCATAAAGGTGTAGCTGTTGAGTTGAATTCCCAAGTTCCTGGATTACCACCTCCCCAAAATCTTGAATCATCGATCTTCTAAACTATTAAACAACAATCTATGCTAAGTTACACTCACAAAGCTTCATCAAGTTGTCTCATAACTCTCATAAGGGTATGATTCTCAAGACCCACATACTCCCAAATTAATTGGGAAACCATCCATTTTGAGCTTTGTAGCATCTAGAGGATCTTCAACAATGGCTACATTAACTTCCCTAATCTTTCCATTAAGAACTTCATTTGCTCAACTTCTATAGTTTCAAGTCATATGACCTATTTTCTTGCAATAGTAATATTCTATCCCCCTTTTCCCCTTATTAGATCTTCTATGATTCGAGTATAATGCTACCTTAGTTTGAGGATCTCTCTCTCTCTCTCTGGAGAGTTGAAATCACATCTTCCAAACTTTTAGAAGCAAGTTGAATAAGAGTGAAGATGACATTACTAAATTTTGAAGTAAACTATACAATAAAATGGCTTTAGCATCCTCATCATCCGTTGTTAGTTGTTGAAGAAGAGATCTCAAATTGTTCACATGGCTTGACATAGTGACTTTGTTAGTCATCTTGCACTTAAAAAGTTGAAGCTTTAAATAAAATTTTACATTAACCACTTTTTGTTCCAAATAGTTTGTTCAATTTTTTTCAATTTTTCTTAAATGGTTTTGCCAAATCTATATGATGTAACTCAAATCAAAGAGGGCAAGACCAATAATGGCATTGGATTTATCATCTCTGCTCTGCCATTCCAATACTTACTTAAAAAGATGAAGCTTTAAGTAAAATTTAGCATTAATCATTTTTGCTTCAAATAGTGTGTTCAATTTTTCCCAAATTTCCTTAGATAGTTTTGCTAAATCTATATGATGTAACTCAAAATTGAAGAGGACAAGACCAATGATGACTTTGGCTTTATCATCTCTGTTTATGCCATTCTAATATTTTACTAGCATTTGGAAGAAATTTTTCATTTCCATTTACAATTCCCCATAGATTTTTGTGCATTAGTTACATCTAGATTTTTACTTTCTAGATATGAAAATTGAAGTCAAAATATTTATCTGATAATGAAACTAATTTTTTTCAAACCCTAACACCTTTAAATTCTACCCGCTGATCTTAAAAAATAGCTACAATTTACAAAAAGTAGCTCAAGAAAACATGCAAACCCTAGCCGCCATTTTGAGAACATTCTAGTTGCCATTGGATTTCAAAACAGTCCATCTTTAGCCATAGAAAAATCCACAATTTTTAGAAACAAAATCATGCTCTTTTCATACTTATTTGGTCATGATTTTTCAAGAACAAATACCACTCACTATTTTCTCTTTTATGGACCATGATTTTTAGGGAAAAAAACAATGCGATTTGAAGATGAAGACCCCATGGTTTTTAAGAAAAAACAGTGTGATGCAGATGAAGACCTGCATGCATGATTTTTACTTAAAAATATGATTTTCCTTGGCAAATATGCAATTTTTACTTACAAATCCTCTACACCACTATGATAAAAACTCTCTTTCACCTAATTCTAAATTATTATATTGATTAACACTTTCTTATATAGAGTTTAGAGTGAAGATAAAAACAATACATGACAATCTAAAAAAAATAATAATAAAATAAAATAAAGTCATTAAAATGACTTTATTACAAAAATAAGTCTTAATAATCTCCAATACTTTGAGTGAGAGTTACTTCAATATTTACCATTGGATTTGTTTCTTATTAGGGGAGAAGATCCAGTTACCGCCTTCCATTGAATAACTGTCACCTCCATGCTCACTTAACCCCCCAAATTTTTTCACTTTGATCCATTAAAAAAATTAATTTGATTGAATAAATAATTACAAAAACACCAATGGCTGCTCATTAAGTGTTAAAGTGAATGTTTTTGAGTGGATTTAAGGCATAAAACAATTATAATTGATTGAAATTATAGCGGGCGGATATGGGACATTAGGTGGCAACAATCGGATGGCACCTCTAAAATGTGTCTTTTTGACCTCCGCGCGCATATCCAATGCTCCCACACTCTACCGAATTGTCCAGAAGCCAAAACCTTAGTTATAAGCACTTAACTCGTGAACGAAAAAAACCCATAATTTTTTTTTTCGATTCGACATACGGTTTGAATTCTACGGTTGTGCGAAGTTAGCCCTGGCGGATGCTAGGTCTTCTCCCCTAAGTGGAGAAATGTCATTTGCCACAAATAGATCATCTTTACCATTTTTATACATGCATCTTTTGACACATCCCTATTGAACAAGAGAGCAAGCAATTGTGAATTTTTGCATTTCTCGTAGAGACTAACTTTGTTTTGTTATTTTGATTTCAGTATCATTTCTATTTATAATTTTAATAATTCTATTAGTTGCACTATATTTTGAGCTACACATTTGTTTACATATTTTAACAATAATATATTTTCAAAATTTAAATTTCAAACAAAAATATAGACAATCTATTTATATAATTTTTTATCTAATTTTTTAACACATACATCACACTTTTGTTTGTAACATAATAATTGTCACTTAGCAATGTTTGTTTCTCTTTCAAAAAAATAGAAATAAAATAACATTGAATTTTATTCATTTAGTAAAATCAAATTTATTTGTTCAAAGTCATTGGCTCTTTTAGTTTCTCTATTTCTATTTGTTTTAGTTAAATGTTATTTGTTTTAATGGTCAAATGATCAAATAACAATTTTATGCCTTATCAAAATAAAAAAGTGGTCAACGATTCTCCTATTTTTATAGCCAAAATCTCTTTACTTATTAAATTGAATGATATTTAAGAATCACCATTTTTACCATCTATAAAATTCATAGGAATTAGAGAAAAAATATCTATTAAATTGTATTTGCTTTGAAAAATTATAATTCAATTGAATGTTATTTAACAATTATTGAAAATATCTATGAAATTGCATTTACTTTCAAAGATTATAATTAAACTAAATGATACTTACCAATAATTATTTCTATCACTTATAAAATTCATACAAATTTTGAAAATGATATTTTTATGAAATTGTATTTTATTTTCAAAAGATATAATTAAACATTATATTCAAAAATAATAATTTCTATTACCTATAAAAATCATAAAAATATTGAAAATAATATCTAAGAAATATTTATTTCCAAAAATTATAATTTAATTGATGATATATAAGAATAATTTTCATCACCTAACCAATTAATCCATAAGAATACTTAAAAAAAAAGAAAAAGAAATGTATAAAATTGCATTTACTTTCAAAAAGCTATAATTAGATCTTAGAAAATTGGTGCTCCTCATTGAGGGTATCATATGATTATGAGAGATTTTCTTTAAGTTTGTGCTTGTTTTAATCACATAAATTTAAAAAAGTGAATTTAAGTGGGGTAGGTGCACAAAGTACTATCAAATTTTACTTTGAATTTAGTACTCAACTAGTAGTTCACTTTTTTTAAGGTGGGGTTTGATGGTGAGACTTTTGATTCAAAATGTGTTTTTTTTAATGACTGATATATATATTTCAATACTATTTTGCAAAATGAATATTTTAAATGCAGATTATTCTTGGAATTTGAAATTTTTTACATTGAATTAAGGATTGTATTAAGTCTTAAGTCAATTCAAGTGCCTTTTTTGAACATTCTTAGATTTGGATTCGTATAATAATTTTGGATGGTGCTACAATTATTTGGAGTAACCTTGTGGAAGTTATCACAAGCTTTGTTATCAAACCAAGGTGCAAACATTGAATAAGAATAGCAAAGGATGATATAAACATCCTAGGGTCTATAGCCTATGTAAAGCTCGTTTATAGTGATGGGTTATATTGATGTATTTAAAAAGTATCAAATATGCCTATTTAACAAGTATAATATTTACAACATTTCTTTTCTATTTTATTATGAAAGTTGATATTGTAAATCTTTATATTTGTATTCTTGTATAATTATATTTCTTATTGTTGCATTAGTTCTTGAGATTTAAGTTGTCTTTCTATATATAATTGAAGCAATTGTTATTAATTTATTGTTCGTAATGATGTAGGAGCATGTCAAGTTTGTAGGGAATCTTGGATCAACAAAAACTATTTATTTTATGTTTGTTTGTATTTTTTTGAGTTCTTAGTTTAGTAGCACTCATTTTAGTTTGCCTCAATTGGATTACTAGACACAATTATCATTTTGAACATTCAAAATTGAAGATGAAATTGTTTGTATGGTATGCATGTGGATCAATTCGTCATGAGATTTTGTATAGAGCATCAACAAAGCATATAGAGCATGTCCACATATTACTTTTGTATTTCATGTTTTTTTATATGAGTGACTTGCCATATTAACTATTGAAAGTTTATTAGGTATCCACTATGTTTTTGGGATAAATGTGTCAATGCATAAATCACCGGTGACATCATTGGTCTTAGGGATGTTCATGTTTAGAGCCACATTGAGCTTAGAGTTATTTAACTTGCCAGATAAGAAAAATGGACTATTTACACGTTCCAAAGATGTGTGTAGTTCCATGGAAAAATTCATGGAGAAACCATTTAATATTGGTCCCATTATCTTTATCTTAATTGCATGGAGGACTATACAACATTTTTGGTCGATGCCAAACTATTATATCAATCTTCACTATAAAATGTGACAAATTCATTGAGAAGAAGAGCAAGAAAGAGTGGGTAGGACAGGAAAACAATGAAAAACATGCCCAACAATTTAGAGAAGAGTTATTAAAGCTAAATCATCTTGATGAATTGATAATTGTAGTTGCACTCTTGTTATTAGTGTATTTAATTGATCATACACTTTTTATGGTCTTATGATACACTTGTATATTCATTGTAATATAATTTAGATATTCTTTGTAACAATATGTGAAAATTCATTGTAATAATTCATGGATAACGTATTAATTAATACTCATTTATTCACATGCTATTTGTATTGATAGTAAAGTTCAATCTTAAATAAATATGTTTTATTAGTTAACTACTCTTAAGAAGTTGAGTTATACTAGTTAACCATCTCTTAAATTGATTCACTTTTTAGATGATTAATCTCCAAATCTTTTATGTAGCCTCTATCTTATCCATATGAGACTATATAAGAGCATAAAGAACTTGTGGCTGAGGTATCACTGTGAAAGAGATCATAATTGTGACAAATTTCAAGCATATAAACCTTTTAATAAAAAGTGGTAGTCATATTCCTTGTGTTATAAATCTATTATTTTATTTATTTAACTTTTGTTGATTTATTTTATTGCTATATGTATGTGGGTGAATGTCTTATTGTAGCTACACAAATTTTGGAGAACAAAAAATTAATTCGATATCATAGCTATAAAATCTACACTTCGTGTAACATAGGTATAAAGATCAACAATCAACAATTTTATTTTTTTGTTGCATATTTAGATCTCCATTTTAGTTTTTATTTTTTGCAAGTAAGTTTCAATCCCATAATTTGGTGGCTTACTATCAATAACCAATCTTATGCTTTTACTTTGTCATTCGTAGGATCTTGGTTGATAAAAAAATGATGAACATAGTGGGGGTACTAAAGGTTGAAACTAGTTTTTCTTAAAATCCTATATGTTAGAATTGTGTTTTGACACTTGATAAATATAACTTTTAGTTTCCACATACCTCATGATATATAGGAACTGCTTAGGATTTTTTATTTTTGCAATATGAATCCTTTCCCTTGTTTGATTTTATGGTGCATTAGTAAGCAATTAGCCTTAGGGAGTCACTCTTATTGTAAATTAGAGATGAGATGGTGCAACTATGGAGTCATGGAATAATCAATGGTTAGTGCATATTTTTTTCATTTTTCATTACTTATGACCGAGATAAGTATATTACAGAGCCTACAAATCAAACACACCTAAATATAGTATTTACCAACACAATTTTGTTAACTTTTGAAAGGTTTATAATCTAGATCCATTGCATTCCTTTTTGGGGTACTATTTTACAAAAGTATAGAGATTCGGTTTATGAAAAATATATAGAATATAAAAGGTTATTTTTGGTAGAAATAAGAAAGCATTTTTTGGTTTGTGTAATTTTTTGCAACATGCATGAAATATCCTCAAAGGATTTTTTTTTGCTTATTGGCTGATAACACCATTGCAATTTTCTCATTGAAGTGATCATTTTTACATATATGTTTCTATTTTTTGGAAAAATATTTCATATATTTTTTTTGCAATTATGAAAAAATTAGTTTTTTTTTCCCTAGAGGGCGATTACACCATTATGATTTTCTTATTAAGACCATCATTTTTATGTGATTTAAAAAAAATCATTTGAAAAAAAATTCCAAAGAAATTTATAGGCTATTTTTTACTAGCAACAACTTTTTGTGTTAAATGGTTGGAAAAATGGGTATTTCTCACAAATTCAAACTAATCTGGTTGAAATGGGTAGATCACTAATATAGTAATGAGTGAAGGTATTTACCTCACAACAATGGTTGAAGAAATTTCCCTTGCTAACATTTGAAAAGAAATCATGTAGAAAAATTGTGGTGATAAAGCTAGAGGACTCATAGGTCAATTTCTCTTGAATTGAAGTTTCCCTTTTAAGGAAATATGTTGGATTGGGATGTTTGGAAATATAGGAGGAATTTTTTAGAAATACTAGTAAAATGGGGGCATGCTAGTTGGAAAATGAGCTCAAAGTTGTTAAACTAGATAACTACCCTTAGGTTGAGAACTTCATCACTCAAGTCAAGTGCTCGAGTATTCTCCTTGCAAACTAGTAAAATAAAGATTGATGAAAATTCATCATGAGTATTTTTCCAAAAATAGGTTGTCATTACTCATTATTTATTTCAAATTACTACACACAACAATATTCTTTGGGAAATTCTTGTGGCACAAACTTTTTATAAGTTTTGTAAGCAACTTCAATGAGAAAAATAATTATTTTTATTGGTGACATCTAACTTGGGGGAACTTAGAAATGGGAATTAGTAGTCAAAGACTCTAATGTGATCTCACAATATAATTTTGATAAAGGCAACAAGGGCCTTGCTAAAGGTCAAAGAAAAAGGTTAGCAAAACCTAAGCTTAAGGGTAATAAATTGGATTTGTGAGACTCTTCACCTTGTTAGGATAAAGATAAAGGGAAAAAATGCAAAAGTTGAGAAAGAAGGTTGCAATTATTGTAAGAAAATAAACCATTCAAAAAATTGAGTATTTCAAGAAGATTTCATGCTTGGAAGTGGAGATGAAAACATGTAGCTCCCCCCCCTTAGAAATGAGCTATTCTTTCTAATACAATAGTTATATAACTTCTATCTAAATATATTATGGATTCAAGAGCCTCCCACCACATGGTACATGATGTCTCACTATTTAATAGTCTTGACTAAAGCTGTACAATTGGAATTTTTATGGGAAACTCTAGTCCTCTCACTATTGAGGGAGAAGGGTGTGTTGAGATGAAGTGCAATTTAAAAAAAAAAATCCACATTCTAAACTCTTTTATAAAACTCCCACCAATTTATCATATCACACAAATAGGTGAAGGAAAACCATTGAGTTTACACCTATATATGTTGTAATTTACAGTATCAAAGACTACTCTACTATTTCAGCCATTAACAAGGTTGATCACCACACAACGATGTACACATTTGACATCTTTGTGTTAAGTCATCCTTTACATGTTATAATTGCACATGTAAAATCCATGAATAAAATATGGCATGAATAGTTTGGTCATCTCAACTATAATTCATTGTAGGATCTTATTAAGCATAACATGATAATTATTTTGTTGAAATTTTCTTTTATAAATGGTATTTTTTCAGGTCATGCACTTTGAAAACAACATAGGGATCCATTTCTCAAAAGAAAATATAGAAGGGAAAGTGAAATATTATAGTTGGTACATAGTGATATTATGTCCTTTCCCAATATTTCTTTTTAGAAACATAAATATGTGCTTACATTTATTGATGATTTATGTCATAGAACTTAGGTTTACCTTTTGAAAAATAAAGGCAAAGCTTTTGAGCACTTCAAAAATTTCAAAACCCTTGTTGAAAACCTATAGGAGAGAAAGATTCAATGACTCATAATAGATAATGGAGGAGAGTTTATCAATAATAATATGATTACCTTTTGTGAACATGTAGATATTAAAATTCAACATATTGTACCCTACACCCCTTAGTAGAATGGTGTAGCTAACAAGAAAGATGCACACTCAAAGAAATGCCAAGTTTCATGATAAACTCTCAATATTTTCTTCCTCAATTTTGGCTGGAGGAAATTCAATGTGAAAATTACATTTAAAATCACATTCTCAACTTAGTAGTGTAATATTTTACTCTTGAAGAAAAATAGCTTGGTGTTAATCTCAATGTTTCATATTTCTAAAGTTTTGGATGTAATGCTTGGGTGCATATTCTTGATGATATGCATAAAATAATAAAAAGGAAAGGTCAACATTGTATATGTCAGTTATTGTGAAGATGCGAAGGCATACCGTCTTATATTTCTAGGCACCACAATGATATTTTATAGGGATGTATTGCTTGGTAAACAATCCCAATATTATTGACCAATATCGACTCCATTGTTTTTTCCAAGAAAGAAAGAAATTTAGATGTTTCTTGTGATGAACAAGGAAATTTAGATGACTCTTATTTTTTGAGTTACTATAGGTTAGATGATGAGTTGCAAAGGGGACAACTATCACCTCCAACACTAGTGCCAAAAAACATTGAAAATGTACCTACTCAACCACTACAACTTCTACCTATATGGGTTTGCATAGTTCAGAAAGAGGATGGTACATTGATAATGAATCCAAATGAGCCAAGCACAAAAAGATCACAACTTAATTATGGTGTTGTACATTGTTTGATTCTAAGAACTTAGAGAAGATATTGAAAAGCCCTTTAGTGACAAGGGATTATTTGATTTAGACTTATTTTTATATGATCTCATAAAATTTATTTACATAATGAACTTGTAGATAAAAATCTACCTCTTGATTTATATTGGTGATGAAGATACTATTTGTTACCCATGGATTAGCTAAGGGAATCTATTTTCCAAGCTTAACCATCTTTGAAGGAATAAAGATAAACTTTATCAATTATATTTTTGTAGTTTCATTAATATACAATTTTCAATTCATGTTTAATGTATGAGAAATGTCTTATAAAATTTTCTCTAAGTTAAGGAATGTTGTGATAAATCCCTTAGAAAGATGTAAAAACCATTCCAAGGATCGATATCCTAAGCTTCAAGTGACTAATATGATTAGATAGTTGTCACTATAAGGTACCTCTTGGCATGTCATAAAAAAATCCTTCAAATTCTCTCTAAGATCACCTTTTCCTTTATAATTTTTAAATCTAGTTTGTTCAAAATATAAAGGAAAAGGGATTATAACATGAATCTATTAAAATGATAACTAAAATTTGTATTTTTTTGTTATGAATCCCCTCTTGCAGGATTTGAAGTGTCTCCTTTATAGCTTGTCACTCCTAGGTGAATTATACACCTTGAAGTAGTTAGGATGGTACGATAAATTTTTATTGTTCATTGGACTATTGATTGACTCTTTGATGGAATTTTTGATGTTGTGAAGGTTTGCATAATAAAGGTCATACACATGAGATAAGGTTTTCTAATTATTTACTTAAAAGATTCAATTTTTGATACATGATATGATTTTGATGTCAAGGGTCTTGTTGTGCTAAGATATTTTTGCTTATATGAGGAATATATAGGATATTGATTATAGTTTTTTCTTGGTCAATAGGATATCTAGTAGTGGCATTCTTTATGTTTGGAAGACCTTGAATTATTTTGTTATTTAGATTATCATGGTTGTAATAAATGGGAAATTTAGATCCTATCTATATAAGGTGCATAAGGATATCATCTTTGTTTTAGAATGAGAATTGATCTATTTTGATAACACTGTGTTGGTTTTTAAACAATTTAGCTTCATTTTTGTATTCTCCATGGTTCACATAGACATAATTATCATCAATATAATATATTTATTTCGGTTAGTGTTGATTAAGGGGCTCATCAAAATGAAATATATTTTCATGGAAAAATCTTGAAATTTTAGTAGGTTCCATGACTCTTGGTTTAGTCTAGTTTTGTATTGGTTTCACACAAGGGAAGAATGTCAGAGTAATCACACATTAGCTAATAATTAATTAAAATTTAATTAATTATCATTCTAATTTATTCTCATGCACTTAGGCTAAACTTAGGAGTGATTTACTATGTTAAATAGGAGCTATTATTAGATCATTTTGTCTCATTACATGAGATGTTGACACTTGTCATGATCTAATCCCTTTCTTATTTAGGGTTTCTCCTATATCACACTCAACCATCATTGTATTATTCATGCCTTTGATAGAACTCTCAACCTTTGAGGACTCTTGTTTTCCTTGAAATTCTTGAGGTTCATTATGCAAATTTTTCTCGTTGAAGAATATTGCATATCTTGTTTGCAAATCTCTTGTGTGGAAGGTGTCTTTGTTCGTTGTTTGATCCAATGGCTTGTGTTTTTCACAATTTTAATAAAGAAGACAAAAAATATATATTAATCAAGTGGATGTGTTTGTTTTATGATTCCATCAATATATTAAATGGTCATAAATAGTACCATCTAAATATGTCAAAACACCAACTATAGATGATTAGGACCATACCCATAGACCACTATTCCATTTTGAAATATACATGATGAGTAACTTCCTAGGGGTAATCACTTAGTGGTGCATTAAACTTAATAAATGATAGATAATTTATTAAGCTAGGCTTGGACATGTCTCAACTAATGGATTCCTCACTATAATTGAAAGTACACGAGGTCAAAGTTTTTGATATAAGGGTGTTTTCTAGGACTAGATATTAGTGGGATGAAACCACCTCATTTTTGGGTGTGCTTAAAATACATAAATAATTATATAAGAGTGATATATCCACCAAGGAATTTATATATCCAACTGAAACATGGGTTTTGACTAAGATGGTGATGAACTCTAACCTGTGCTAGACCCCTAGAAAAGAAAAAATAAAAAGGACTAGTTTATTTTCATTCTCAAGGGCACACAAAGTGTCAGAGAATATCATTCATTGAATATCCTTGGGTAACATGAGTTTTTAGGTTTATTTTTATCCTTGATATCACATAAACTATAAGAGGATAATACTCAAAACTAATCACATGAACATAAAAGTGATTGGGTTGCTTTTGATCGTGAAGATCACATGAAGTGAAAGAGACAAACATACAAAAGTCCTACTAAATTTAAAATCTCAACTTGCTGCTAAATTTGAAATGAAAGACCTTGGTGCAACTAGACACATTCTTGGAATGGAAATTAGAAGAGATAGAGTGAATATAAAGCTATGGATTGGTCAAAGTAAGTATTTCAATTCAATTTTATAGAGGTTTGATATGCAGGATTGTAGACCATTGTGTGTTCATTTTTTCAGTTGGAATAGAGTTATCTATTTCAAATTGTCCAACATCCCCATAAGAGATGGAAGACATGAGTAGAGTGCCTTACCCTGTAGTACAATTGAAAGTTTGATGTATGTGTAGTGTAGGAAAAAGTATCCCTTTTTCACACTTAATTTGGAAATAATTAGTAATAAAATGAGCTTAATTATGCCTTGAGTTAGTGTTGTAATATGTTTTTCATATTTACATTAAGTTTGGGCCCTTTTAATTAAAATGGACTTGATTGTGCCTTGTTTTTGGTGTTTTAAGGTGTACCTTTACACTTTCACACTCATATAGGACTTTATTAATTGATTGAGGTTAATTTACCTTAATTGTCCCCTTTAATTCAAATCCAATCCTAATCAAATACAAATTCCAAGGGATAAAACCTAACATTCATAAATTCCATTTCACAACACTTAACTTTGGAAGATATGTGTCCTAGGTAAGTGACTTAGGACCCATTCACCATAGGGTGAATGGGTCCCCACTTAGTCCTATGATCCTGATTTTACATAATGTTTCACACTGCCCAATGTGTGTCCTAGGTAAGTGGCCTAGGACCCATTTTCCCTATGGTGAATGGGTCCTCACTTAGACCTAGGACCCATCTTTAAAATGTGTTTTTGATAGTGTTTTAATGATTTCAAATCTATAATTCAATTTCGGCTTGTGATATTTGAATTTAAAGAATTAATGTTAAGATAGATATAAATACAAGGTTATTTCACTATTTTTCACCTAGTACCTAGAATTTCAAGTTAAAATCCTAGAGAATTCAAGTGAGCATTATCAAGATAAATTCAAGAGAATTTCAAGGAATTCAAGGGTAGAATTATTGAATATTATTGCAGCAATCAAGATTTAATCATCATGTCAAAGATTTCTTGCATCATGCATGTTGTTTGAGCTAATGTGATGATGTAGTGTTCAAGATCTAATCAAGCATATCAAAGGCATTGTTTCACATCAAGTTTCATGATCAATATCTACATTCATTGAGGCCACTTCATGCTAGTTTGTAGATTTATACTCCAAGGTTTCAAATAAGGTTTGGTGAGTTGTTACATATTGTTGTTCACTCATCATTCCTTCTTTCATGTTTCACTTCATTTTAAGATTTAATTACCAAAATAGGGTTTGACCAAGGAAAACCCCCATTCACCTAACAAACAACATTTTTATCTCTTTGATGTGTGATTGTAGATTTTAGGTTGAAGATCAATTTTGGAGAAAAAATGAAGAAAGTTGCAAGAAAAGTTGTCAAATCACGAATATTGATCTATAGGAATTATTTTTGGCTTTTCGATAGTGAACAACTAGAATCTAGGAGTGCAAACTTGGCAGAAGAGAACCCATAAACTATTTTTTAAGAGCCCTAGTGAGGACCCATTTGCTATAGGGCAAATGAGTCCTCAATGAGATCTAAAAAATAATCTTTGGTGATAGGTACACAATATTTTACCCTTTCCAAATCTACCTTTTGATTGCTAGTTGGGTTAGATTTGGTTACTGTTTCTCATTTTCACTTTGTAGAACATATTTTGAATGAAATTAGGAAAATAGGTGCATCATACCCCTTTGTTTCATTTTGATGAACCCAATTTTTCATATATTTCAATATGATATAGTTTGTACTAGACTAGACATTTCCCAAGTAGTGGGAGTTCTTGCTAGATATATGTCTAATCCTAGCAGAGTTCATTGGGATGTAGTTAAAAGAGTCTTCAGATATTTTCCCGATACCTCAGAGTATTCCTTGTGTTATCATAGTAATTTGATTGAAGACAATATTTCCCTTTATATTCATTATTATGTGGATTTAGACTGGGCAGGTGATGTTGATAGCAGATGATCCATTAGTGCTTATATATTTACTTTATTTGGTGGTGCAATTAGTTGGATGAGTAAGCGACAGGTTGTGGTTGATTTTTCCACTATTGAAGTTGATTAGATGGTAGCTACTCATGCTTGTAAAGAATACATTTGACTTAAGAGATCATGTTTAGATATTGGAATAAAACAAGGTGCAACGACAATTTATTGTGACAGTCAGAGTGTGATATTTCTAGCTAAGAACCCAACATTTTATGCTAGGGCCAAGCACATTGATGTATAGTATCATTTTGTAAGAGATATGGTCGAAAATGGTAGGTGAAGCTAGTTAAGATAGAGATTTTGATGAATTTTGTTGATAATTTAACCAAGCCTATGATCACAAAATTTTTTAGGTGGTGTTCAGAGTCTATGGGACTTTTAGCCCCTAGCAATTAAGAGATGATGTTTATACTCCCTCTCCTTGCTCTTGTAAGGTGTTTGACAAGTGGGAGATTTTTTAGGAAAATATATCTCAACCTTGCAATTACATAAGGTGCTATTGATAGGTAAGCATGGGGGGGTTACCCCTCCCTCCCCATGAGGGGTTTGGGGGATCATCCCCCTAGAGGGGCATCTAGAGGCTCAAGGGAAACACTCTTGAAAGCCAAATTTTATATATTTTTTATTATTATAAATCTGGACTGTTCGTCATTAGGTCTCAAATCTTACAATCAATATTTTTTGGCTTGAATTTCCCTAGAATGAAACCATATTTTATGAGTGAGTTGTATTATGGCTAGGTATTGTGATGTATTCTAAGAGTCTGGTAGCGGTCATGTTGCCTCTAGATCTTTGGTTGGTGATACTCCTATGAGAATCTTGCTCTACAAGTATGTTGTAATCTTTGTGATTTTTGAATAATATATTGGGAAACTTTTTTCAGTGTGGGGTTTTTCTCTCGAAAGCGTTTTCACCACGTAAATAATTGTGTCATGGTATGCATGATATTTATGTTTATTTTTGTTTAAAATTTTTTATAAGTGTTGTAAAGATCTGTAAAGTTTTGCATTATCCTCCTCTCAAGATTAGTGTAGGAAGTTGTTCTACTACCTTAGCTTTCTTACATCCAAAACATCGATATAACTTATGCCAACAACATATCCAACCCATAAAATACAATCACAAGCTCCATGTGTCAAACATGTCAACCAAGAACACACATATAGGAACTCTCACTGCATGGGTAACGTGAAATATGAAAATAGACCATGGCATATCAAGTCTATCAATCAACACTTATACTAATGTGACAAATAATTAAGCCATGTAGTAATAAAGACCAATCAAAATGATCTACACATGCAACAAAAATTCACTGCATAGTCTTTGATAATATGTCACCATAACTCTCCCAATTCTACCACACTAAACCATGTGAACATGAACCTCCAGGAAGAAGCCATTAAATATAGAGAAAACTTATAAATCACATCCCAATCATGTCCTTTCACCAACACCTTAAATTTCCAAGCTATGTCAAGTAAGTTTTCCTTCACAACCCCAAAGGAAAAGCCTCAACAACACCCAAATGTTCAATCTCATTAAATCAAACATAACATATATATCTCATGTAACCAAAATGGATGTAAGCCTCTTTAAGCAAGGAAGATCAAACTCATAAAATTCCCTAATCAAGAAAACAACTCAATAACATCTCCAAAACTTTTCATAAATCAAATAAAATACCCAAGGAGATAAACATGTCGTGCACTTCTCAAATGAACTATCTAGAACTATAAATCATAGCTCAAGATCCATCTCCATGAGAAGACAACACATAAAACATAATGTATTTGAAAACAAAATGGGATCAACCTTTCATATGATTATTTTTTGAATAGAACAAGAGTGGGGAATGAGATTGCTCCTCTATGATATAGCAAGTCTCATAGACTTTATCCAAGAACAATATCCTCTTAGGTCCATCATAAACTAACAGCCATATCCAAGTGTAAGGCTCCTCAAAATTTTTGCTGAAACACAACTGCCTCACCCAAGTCTCCAAGTATCCATGAGCATCTACAACTGATCAATCCATGATAACACTCCAAATGCAACATTGCACTCTCATGAAGCTCTCAAGCACATGACTAAGATACCCAATACCAAGAGAACTAACCAGAACAATGTCAGAGCTCCAACCATGGAATCAAGAACCAAAACATACCATCATGATCTAACCATATCCTCCTAGGATATTGTTGATGGGTGTTTTTGCACACTTTCTCAACACATGTAATACATAGGTGTATCACCTCTCTTGAAAGGAAATATCCAACAAGTTGCTGAAAATATCCCCAAGGTTTCTCGGGTGTCCGGTCATGACTTGCATAGGATACCTCAGTTGACATTTGTTGTGATTTTGCTGATAATCACATGGTAGACTTACGTGAGTTAGCTAGCAAGGGAATCAGATCTACAAACAGAGTTCTTGAGGTGGGGAAGTTACTGTACGTTTGCTGCAGGTTCAAACAACAAATTTAAACTCCATTTTGACTTGAGATTTGGCTTTACAATGTGCAATGACCCTTAGCATAGGTCACTTCTTAAAAAAAGGAAAAAGGGAAAGGAAGAGAGAGGGTTCCTGGACCTACAACTACCAATGAACAGTGATCATGGAGGTCTCTACTATGGATAACTTCCTTAGAACATAATTTCACTTAACCAGAAATCTCACAGTCTCATAAAATATGTGTTATCTCTAAGGACTATAGATATTTTACCATTCATTCACCATACATATGCATGAACAATGATAAAGATTTAAGAGTAGCTTCAAATCAAGGTCTAGACTAACTTTACACAACCATCTACCAACAGTAAACAACCAAAAGTATGGACAAGGAGGGAATCTACACAACATAAATCTTCATAACCAAGAAACAACATCACTAAATTTACCAAAGCTAACTGAAAGGAAACTAAAATAACAAAGCAAATTCAACTAAATCATCCAACTATGAGAGAAGAATCATGAAACATGAGAAGAAATCCATAAATGCACCAAAACCATCGTATTTCTATTGCAATTTTTGTAGCATGTCTTTACAACAACTCAACTCTCCTTGAAAATGAGAGGAGACCCCCTATTTATAGAGTCCAAAAAGTAGAACATGTGGTCAAGATTGATTTACATTTATGTGGCCACAATTCACTGTAGACTAGGGTTCTACCTACCCCCCAACATATTACATTTTAAAAATACATTTTGTCCATATCCCTATTTTGTCTTCTAGTGGCAGCATTGTAGCATTTTGTCCTTTTGCTGATTGCCCTTTGCTGCAGCTATTCCTTTAGAAATTCTTCATCAATAGTAGGGTTTCCCTCCTACCTCTTCGAAGCTGCATAATCCATGAATTTCAAGATCATTGGATGGAGCTTGTCAGCCTCAATGATGTTGGATCTCAACACTTGGTATCTCCACTCTTTGGAATTGTTAACAAGCTTCTCCTAGTCCTCCTCATACTTGGAAATGTGGTCTCTTAATAGTTCAGATTGGGCGAAACCTCAGGCAAGAAAGCCTATAAAATCTGTAGTAATCTCGGTTGACATCTCGTCTTCTATCCTCTTTCGAAAGTGAGGCTTTATACTTTCTATATTGATCTTGACAACGGGCACTTCATACCCTGTCATCAGCTTTAGGTATCGAAAGCAATCTTCTCTGGCTTTCTGGGCCCACTCAACATCCGGATTTACTCACTCGAGTACCTGTTCCAGCCTTTCCTTCCGGTGATCAAAGTTTCATTTCCACACATCCATCAGCCAATGGTCATCATCTTTGAAGGAAAATTCCTTTTCCCAAATTTCACTTGGCAGCTTGAGGATAGCCTCAATTTTTGGGTAAGCAGCCCCATACTTCTTTGGGAACTCAATGTAGATTCTCCTCGTACCTTCAAGAGACATTTGTACTTCCAAGAAATTATTTTCTATTCAAAAAACAAGATTGATACTTGTATTCCCAATATCCAAGACCTACAAGAACCAATTTTCTGTGTTCTTGTCCAAGTTATTTCTCTTCTCAGGCTTCTTAATCTACTCCTTTGACAACAATTGTGGTGGGGCCGAGGATGTGGTTGGCTATTCCTCTGTGGATGACCATTGTTGGATATAGGCTATCAAATCAACCACCTGTGCCTTAAGCTCCTCCTTCAAAACTTTGTCCTACTGAATGAGATGCGCCAGTGTGGTGACTAATTCCTGGAGATGGTCAACCTTCTTCTCCCTTTTGGCCACTCCCAAGTCCATGGTGGATATGTTATAACTTACTCCTTATTCTCCCACCACCGACGTAGCTATTTGTACGGTCCTGGATCTAGAGGCATCCATTGTTACCTTCAACCCGATCTTCAACTTCCTGTCATTCCTAGTGTCGATCTGGGCTCGAGCCAATATAGCCTCCAACCTTGCCTTTGGGTCCTTTGGAGTGGGAGCCCTCTTTTCTAGCCGTCTCTCCAACCAATTAGGCATTGAAGACCTTCCCCTAGGCGACTCCTGTTGATCCCCCTTTTCTTCTTCTTTGACTTCAATTTCCTTTTCAATGAGGGCCTCTCGTCCTGTCCTTGTATCCTCCTTCTCCTCATTGGAGTCTTGTATGAACACTATGTGTTTGATAGGGGACTTGGTAGGTAAGTGCTCATTAGGGTTTCCATCTTTTTTAGTATCCCTTTCTCCATCATACCCTTGCTCCTCGAGCGGCTCAATCCCTAGATTCTCATAGTTTTCAGTATCTCCTTCAGATTTATCCTCTTCCTTATCCTCCCGCTCCTCATGAGGGAACACCCCTTCATCATTCCTAGGTGCATGGTCCCATTCTTTCATTGGAGACCTATCACCCTTCGTCCTCACGACAGTAACCTCTTCTTCACCAATAGGATTTTTTTCAGCCTCCTTGTCTTCAATCTCCTTGAGTTGCCTAGCCCACTCAGCATCGAGCTCAGGATCAACTATCTCTTCAATTATCTTTGCATTTTCAATCTCATCATTGGAGGACTTATAGGCGACCTCATTGATTACTCGATGCTTGTATATTGGGTGCTCATGATAATCAAATGCCTCCTCTTCCAATATCGTAGTTGATTCTTGTTGTTGTTGTCGATCCAACTCCTCAAAAATTTGCATGGTGGCTTCCACTATTGGAGGCTCAGTAGGAGGAGGAGGAACTGGAGTGCTAATTATTGCTTGAGCCATTGTAGCTTGTACTACCATATTTGTAAAAATTATTGAGAGCTCAGAGAGTATATTTTGCATGTATTTCACAAAGGACTCCGGAAGGGTGAGGGCATGCATTACGATTGCAATAGTGGTAGTAGGAAGAGAAAAGGAAGGATACATGGAAGATGAAGAAATAGGCGAGGTAGTGGCAGAGGATGAATCAATCAATACTACCTACGTGATGGGAGAAGTAGAAGCAAGATGGCCGAAAATGTCCACCGCAAGCGGAGAGGATGCAACTATTGCATGTTGGATAGGAGTGGTGGTAACAATAGTGGTTGCAGCAATAGATGCAATAAGTAGAGAATTTGGTTGAATAGCCTCCATCTCCTCTCCCTCACGGAGTGGATCTTCCTAGATTACCGACATTTTGGTGACACTACTCATTCGCTTGTGTTTCTTGGGAGGTTCACCCTCCGAGGCCTTCCTAGCGTACACCTTTGGGTCAGACTACTGCTCTTCAATCTCCTATCTTTTCTTCAAATGTACTGATGCAGAGGACTTAGATGTTTCTCCCATTGATGTAGTAGCTTCCCCACCTCTTGAACCACTTGGCTTGCTCTCGAGCCCCTTGAATGTCAAGACAACCCTTCGTTGCTTTAATTGAGAAACTTGCTTATCTATCCATGCCTTCGTTCGAGCTTCAATAGGCCTAGTAAGTATGTCGAGGTCATCAACCTCTGGTTCATCCGAGTTAATCATTGGCAGTGGTAGATTTGTGATGGCGTTGTAATTGGGGTTGATTACAGTGCTTGCTTCTTCCTCAAGCTGATCGGGCACCAGGAACAAATTCACCCTTTTCACAAAGTATGTGATCACTCACATATAGTTCCTTAGCCGCACTTCAAGGTCATCCTTACAATTTGGCCATAAATCCTCAACATTGTGGAGGTGGGCATACTCCTGTCCAATTGCCTTTCTGACATGACCATATGGGTCCATTCGTGGCCTGACCATGTGAGATTTGAAGTGATATTCCTCCAGTTCCTTCTCTGAATTGCAGGTACATTGGGAAATATAAAGCTCATACATCCCCTGACTGAGTGTAAGGGGATAAGGGATCCCCGCTAGATGCTTGATACTCAGAACAGTGTGGATGTTGCGCAACTACCAAGAGAGTTCCAAAAATATAATCTGGTCATTAGGGTACCGGGGTAGGTTGTTCGGCCTTTTTGAGAAGTCCTGGGCACATATGTATGTGAACTTGGGGTATTGGGTAAATAAGAAGGTATAATTTTTTAGAAACATTCGAGCACTATGGGAGACCCTTCTCTCAAAATCTCCCCCGAGCAACCTGATGATGTAGGTGATGAATGCATCATTTACTTTGCAATAATCGCTTTTGAAATTTTTGAACTATAGCTGGGGGTACTTGTCAAAAATCCTTGATTTCTCTACCAGGCACTTCGTTTGGATTTCTGAATAACCTGTTATAATGCCTCTTATCGACCAGTGAGTATACCAGGTAAGAGGTCATGTAGAACTTGGATGTCTTCTTGACGCTCATGAATTGATCATGAAAGCGGTCATTGATTATTCCTCCCTAGTAGAACGTGGTGTCCTTTCCACAGAGAATGTGCTCGATGAAATAAACCACCCATTCTTGAAAATATGCCGCATAAGGGAGGCCCATTACTCTACTTAGCATGGTGATCTGTGGTAGTCCTTGAAAAAGTCTATACGAAAGAGTTCCTGGGGAACCTTTGCAGTGCTACCTCATCTATCCTTCATCCAATACTGATTTATAAGCTTCTTGCATCTTATGGGGTCCTCATCCCACATTTCTTTACATTCCTGAATGGTAGGCAGCGCCATCTCTCTGAAGGCAGGAATGTGGAAGGTTTTTATTATTCTTGATGGCAACATGTCAGCCCAAATGTTTCCATCCTTGTCGATAATAGTCATTGTTTCTGGCTGATATGCCTCTCTGCAGGCGATTACCAGCTTGGGGGAAATCAAGGCGGGAGGGAAACCCGTAGCCTTGGCTATTCCGCTGCTCCTGGTGAGTCTTGCATTATCTGTTTCAGGGCTTATTCTAACCCTTTATATGAACTCATGAATATCAACATGCCCAATATTTGTGTCAGTGATGTCCTTCCACTTGGTTGTGACCTTGGAGTGCAACAACACTCTCTGGAATTGGTACTTCATCTGGTCTTTATCCTCCTTGCCTCAAGGAGCTTTGGCAGTTCTCTTTCCTTTGTCCTTGGCTGCTCCTGAATTTTCTACACCTGATTCCATATATCCTGCACATGGAGGCCGAAGTTAAGTATAATTTTAGCATGATGATATAAACGGTTAGCCAAATCCATACAAAACAAGGTTAGATGGAATAATATTCATTCAAGGGTCCTATCACTTAATTGAATCTGTCACTGAAGGTTCCCCGGAAGGAAAATGAATGACACGAGCCCTAGAGGCTAGACTTCCCTTGTCAGAATGTTGGAGGACGAACAAAGCGGGAAGACTCAGATGAATTCCCCCGACCTTGGATTTGGATAATGAAGAGCCCATGGGGAAGGCGATCACATTTTATCATGTGGGTCATTGTTCATTTTCAGATTGGAGGTCACTTAGGTCACCATGAAGGCATCCAGGGTCAAACCAAGGGAAGGCTATCAAGTGTTAGCTGTTTGAAACAACATCAAAGAAATGGCATTTCAGAGGAGGAGTTCTGGAGTCCAAAACTTGGGAGGCCAAAGGCCGCGAAACCATGCCTTAGGAATTTTTAGTCATTGGAGAGTTCGGGCCACTGTGTGACAGCCGTAAGAAATGAGAAAATGGGGACGAAAGTCTGGGACCCGCCACCCGACGGTCTGGACCCGAGAAGAGATTTCGCCTTGTGACCTCATTTGCCAAAACTTGGCAGAGATTGGGATGCCGGGGTTCGGATGTCAAAAGGATGGTTGGAGATTTTCGTTTGGGACGACCGAGACAGGATAGAGTTTTGATGGCGGAAGCCCGGTGGGTGAGGTTTGGTGGAGGCGATGACTTAAAGATTTTCGTTAAACAATTTGGTGGGGAAGCACTTGGGACTCGGGAGTCGGAAGGCGGTCCTTCGACGGGAAAAATGAAACAAAAAAATGGTAGAGGTGGCCCGTGGATGGAAGTCCGTCGAACGGGGCCCGAGGGCTGCTTGGAGGTGGAGGCTTCGTCGAAGGTTTTGCGTTAAATGATGAGTCGGGGTCCGAGACTTGGAAGGATGAAGCGAGAACACCATTTCAAACAATGAAGGTGAAGCAAAAATCCGAAGGCAGAGTCTTGGATGTCAGAACTTGCAGGGCATTTTTCCATTTGAGGTAAGTTTGTTGTTTGAAGTTGTAGCAGCAGCCAAAGTTCTCGGGCTCGGGGCACGCAATCGCTTACGTCAAAGAACAACGACGGGAAGACTATGTTCCGATTTTGATTTTCTAAGCATGGGAGGGATATCTTGGAGATTTTAGTATGTGGGTTTTGTGGCAAGGTGTTCCCTCCGTTAGATTCACACAATTTCTCTCTTTCTTGTCCATTGTTTAAATATTAAATTATGAAAAGGCGAAGTAGGCTATTGGACGACAAACATACCTCACAGACCTGAAGAATGGCGTTGTTGGATCCTCAAAGAATGACGAAGGGATGGCTCGGGCGCGAAAGGGGCGATGAAACTGCACTTCTCTAGAATTCGTGACATGTGAAAATGACATGTAGGTCCCAATACTTATATCCCTAATCATAATTAATGTCCCTAATCAATGCAATTACGATGACCGGCAGGGTTGGTGGATTCGAATTAAGGATGGCAACGGGAAGTCCAGAGCTCGAGGTTTGCAGTGAAATGAGATAAATGCCGTCCAAAAACTCGCCTAGTAGGAATCCAATGACAAAGCGGGAACCAGGGTCTGAAGGGCGAAAGGATGTTGGCTGACGACCGTCCAAAATGGTAAAGACCAGAAGGAAACCTGGTCAAGGAAACCCAAAGGGTCGGGCCCGAAGGGCATGTTGGAAAGCCAGCTTTCACACAAGTCACTAGAAAAAAATCCCGAAGCTGGGGTCAGGAAGCCGGGGAGGCACAGATTGAAAGCCATTCAAAAAGGAAAAACATACAAGGAAACCCAAGAGGGGAATCCCGATGGTCCGGGCCCGAGAGGCCCCACAGACACCAACAAAAGGTTTTGTTAAGGAAGCCTTAGGACTTCAACAAATTTTGAGGGGCACTTCATGGTCAACCTAAGATGAGACTTGAGAAACCTATTGACCATTATGGACATCAAAATGGGGGCACACAAAATGAGGAAAGCACAAAATGACCCGTTAGGGAAAAAAACAAAGGGTCCTCATTCCTAATGGGGCGTGTGTGCTATAGGCACAACAAATGGCGACTCTGCTGGGAGAACGCTCCTGGCATTGTAAATATAAACATTCATTCTGAACCCAAAATCTCTGGTTTCACAGACCAGAAGCCAGTTTCCAAGGTTGAACTAAGAACAAGTTAAGGAGAAGAACCGAGGTTAAATTGGACCACGACATCGTCATGGATGTGTGCGCACGGTGAGTTCATTTATTTTCCTCAGAAATTGCATGAATAACCACTGATTGGGAGGGACAAGCTACATAATTCGTCTAACCCGAAAAGTAACTTGGACATTGCTCCGTTGCCAGTCAGGCATCCATAACCCTGACAGATTTGTCGTTGTGGCACCATGAACATAGCTCTACTGCCAGCCAGGTGTCCATAGCCTTGGTAGAGATATTCGTACACCCATAATGTTGCATGATTTTGTATTTTCTTTTCTTTTCCAATATTACTTTGGAGTTCTTCTTTTCTTTTGCTCAACTGTGCAAGCACTAAAGCTTACAGCGGGTTTGGGAATCATAGTGGTCACTAGAGCAGACTTTAGATTTTTCACTTGTCCAACCCTCCCAATGATCGCCACACAATTCTTTGAAAACCTTTAAAGTGCGTTTCGTGTATGATCCATGAAAAACACAGGAGATTCAAACAAGGGTACAATGGATTAGTCTAGAGTTCAAAAGAGGAAACCAATGCTTAGGGCCTTTTTAGAGATCAACAGTGGGGAATGAAGGTTTATCTAGAGAACCAAAAACAAGAGTGGGCTGCAAAGTGAACCATTTGTTGAACCAAGCGCAACCACCACATCAAAACAAGGAGACACTCTTCAAGGTCAAAACAAAACTACCGGAAAATGAGTAAAAAAAAACAAAGTAGGAAAGCAAAGCAAGGAGACCTACCTTAACCTATATACAAGTATTTACACAATCAGCTCTAGGAGAGTTTAGGCTTGGAAGTAATGCTTAAGATGCTGCCCATTGACAGGAAACTGGACATCCTTACCAGTTAAGGTCTTTAAACGAAAAGCATTATCTTCAAAAATTTTGGCAACTTGAAAGGGGCCAAGCGAAAGCTTGTCGAATTTGTTGTGTCCCCCTTTCTTTTTGTGGGCCTTGTCCTAGTATAGGACTAGATCAAAAATTCAGAAGGCCTTGATTTTGGCTCGGCGATCAAACCATCTTTTGACTATGCCTTGATGTTTGGAAATTTTTTCTATTGCATGGTCTCGTACCTCTTCTAAATGTAACAACTCAACCAAGTGAGCTTCTCTGTGATCCCCTCCTTCGTAAAAATCATTGATGAACTAGAGGGTAGGGATTTTCAAGTGTATCGAGAAAATAGGCTCTAAACCACAAACAAGGTGGTAAGGGGAATCTCCGAGGGTAGCCTTATGGTGGGTGCGATCTACCCAAAGGGAGAAACAAAGCTGGGTATGCCAGTCCTTGGGATTCCTATCGAGTAATTTTTTGATTACGATAATCAGGTTCTTGTTGGTGGATTCGGCAAGGCTATTGCCTTGGGTATAATAGTTGGAGGAGAATTTGAGTGCAATGCCATAGTCAAAGGCCCAACCAACAAATTTTAACGATGCAAATACAGGACCATTATCACATACTAATGCATAATGACAACCAAAATGGTTTAAAATAAAACTTTCCAAAAAATTAGTTACTACCTCCATTGTGCATTGCCTACATGCCATTGCTTCTATCCATCTAGTGTAATAATCAAAAGCGGTTAGAATGTACCTATGTCTTGTAGAAGATGGAGGGCTTACTAGACCAATAAAATCGAGACCCCATTGTATAAATGGCCTTACCTCTAGGATTGGTTGCAACGGGACAACAACATTCTTTTCTCTGGTTGCCGTAGTATGGAATACATGGCAAGTGCGGACGTGGTTGTGGGAATTCTTAAAGACCGTAGGCCAATAATACCCTACCCTTAGTATTTGATGTGCCGTAGACAAGCCAGAACCATGGCTCGTGCCGAATTTGTCATGAAACTCCTTCAAGACATGATCTACTTCTTGCTTACCAAGGCATCTCAGGTATATACCTTCATGATTCCTTTTGTACAATATGGCCCCTTGCAACATGTAGCTACTAATTTTCAGCCTTAGTGCATGCTTTTGGAATCCCTGCAAGCGGGGTGAACATTTACGATTCAATAGATAATACACTATGTCATTATACCATTCTCCTAGAGAGACATCCTCCAGTTGGTATTGCTGCACTGTGAGTTCAGGCCCAGCCTCAATAAATGCTTCTGCCATCATTCTGGTAAGTGCCTGCCCTCTCACCAATCTCATTGGTTGGATTTCCATATTGTACTCTTGCAGCAATGTGATCCATTTTCCCCTTTGTTCTCCTAGCTCATTCTGCATGAGCAATGTCTTTACTGCTAGGTCAAGAACTATGGCGAACACTTTGTTGCGCAAGATATAATGCTTGAACTTCTTTACTCCTCTAACAAGGGCATAGGCTTGTTTTTCTATGTTGTGGTAGTGCAACTCAGTGTCTTTCAAAGGGGTACTCATGAAGGCGATTGGATGCTCGTTCCCCTCATCATCCTTCTGCATTAGGATGCTAGCACACGAATGGTCTAAAGCGAATGAATAGATGTAGGTAGGCTTCAGATATTTTGGAATGACTAACACTTGTGCCTCAACAATTGCTTATTTAATTTCTCCAAAGGCTTGCTTTGCCTCAAGAGTCCAGTCAATCTTGGCATCTTGCTTTAACATAGCATTGAGCGGTTTGACGATTTCAACAAAGCCTGTTATAAACTTACGGACAAAGTTGATCTTTCCAAAGAAAGATTTTAACTCCTTTTTGCTACCTGGTAATTGAATCCTCATGATGGCTTGAATATGTTCAGGATCAATGGAGATCCCTTTTTCTGATAAGACATGCCCCAACAACTTTCCCTCACTTACCTCGAAGATGCATTTCTTCGGATTGAGAGAAACCCCAAATTCATGACATCTTCAAAAAAATTTACATAAATCAACAACATGATCATCTCACTATTTTGAGAACACTGTTAAATCATCCATGTAGATGATTATGTACTTTCTGATCAGGTCTTTGAATGCAATATCCATCATGCGTTGAAAGGTGGCACCGGCGTTGATATGCACGAAGGGCATCCGTTTATGGGAAAATGTGCCCCACTTCGTGGTGAATGTTGTTTTGTGTCGGTCTTCATATTGCACCATGACTTGATTGTGCCTTGAATACCCATCCAAGAAGGACATCATCTGAGAACCATTTACTATCTGCAGTACCTCATCCAATGACAACACTGGATAGTTGTCCTTTTCTGAAGCTCTATTCAAATTGCGGAAGTCAATGCACAACCTGATCTCTCCATTCTTTTTCCTTATCGGGACCAAGTTGGCAACCCAGGTGGAGTGTCGAACTAGGAAGATAATCCTGGCAGACAACAATTTATGTACTTCCTTGTATATAATTGGTTCCAATAAAGCATTGACAGGGCACTGTCGTTGTGGGAATGGTCTTGCATCTGGCCTGAGAGGGATAGTATAGGTGATAATTGATGTATCATACGTTTTTAGATCCTCGTAGCTCCAAGCAATGACATTGTGGTACTTCCATAAAGCTTCAACTATACCCTTTCTTTCCTTGAGTGTGCACACCTTTCCAATAAATATATTCTTTGCATCCCCAACCATTTCGAGGTTGTAGGTGTCACACTGGCCATTGATGGATTCTTTCTTGGCCTACTGATCTTGATCTCTGATTTGATCCATATCAAATATGCGTTTGAGTTGGACCATCCCTCTCACAATAGTGTTGGTCTTGAGATTGGTGAACCCCTCTATATCAAGTTCGGGCTCCTCAGGATTAGCCTCATCAATTATCTAGGCAACAAACACATCAAAACTGGTAATGAATTCCAGAATGTGTTTATCATCATTAAACACCTAAAAAATTGGCTACGTTGTCTGGTACAGATGGAATGGAGGTGAGTTCGACTGTAAAACTTTAAGGCCAGACAATGACAACGATTGCAAGGTACTAGCCGTCTAGGCTAAGGAATTGGTGGTATGATTTTCAGAGCGTGGGATTAGTTGGATATTACAGGCATCTAACCCTTCTATCAGATCCCATAAACTATGCCTATAATTAGTGAGTCTTCGATGATAACAAGAATAAAGCTTTCTCACTTGTTTTATGACCAATTTCGAATCCTCAAAGACTTGCAACATTTTAACACCCTTTCTTAATGCCATAAGGAGCCCCAAGACCAAAGCCTCGTATTCCGCTACATTATTAGTGCAATAAAATTGAAGCTTATGAGTGGAAAAATATGACTTACCCATGGGATTGATCAGCTCGAAGCCTGCTTCGGCCCCATGCTTGGAATTGGACCCGTAAAAACACAATGTCTAGAACCCAAGAGAGTCCTTGACCCTAGAATCGACAGACCTAATTTTTGAATTTAATGGCGGCCTCATTTCAGCACTCTTCTGAGGAGGTGTAGGTTCTGAACATGTCTATTTTGGTGGTGTTGGACGAGCTCTCTCCTCCAAAGTGACTCATCTTTTGATATGCTCAATTGCTGTCTGACATAAACAACATTCAAACTCCAAATGGGCGACATTATGTACCCTGCACCAACTAGGCAACAAGAGTTCTTGAATATTCATTCTGGCTCCCAAACTGAGCTGGTCCTGTACACATTTTTCCATGAAATCTTGGAAACCATCTAGCAATCCAAGATTACCATCCTCGCATGATTCCTCATCATCTGATTCTATCAACATTTCCGTGCTGTGAGGGGTACAAGTTAGGTTGGCGGGTGGGTTGCACAACACAAGAAGGACCTCACCCATTTCATCTTCTCCCAAGCATTCTTTTTCTACGAAATATAACACCGGAGAATAATTCCCCAATTCTGTTTCAACAAACAACACCTCATTGGTGTTATTGTATTCCATAATCATGAACCTCATGCGTGGCTCCCGATCAATTTGAATCTGATTAGGCATCCCTTTCCATGACAACCAAAAATGAGAGTAGTCAGTTGTGGCGTATCCATTCAATTCCTTCATGAAATCCGTTCCTAAAATTATGCCATAAGTGTCTGGGATATCAGCAACTTGGATGTCAATGGTTTGCTGAATTTTGGGATCAACAACAATTTGCATGGGTATTCTATTAATTTTTCCAGCTATGCTAATCTCAGTCTTGTCAAGCTGTGTCACTTTACACCGGGAGGGAGTTGGGACTATTCCGAAAAATTTGCACACGCTTAGGGGCATGACATTGGCAGAAGCTCCTGAGTCCAACAGGCAGTTATGGAGGTTCTTCCCAAACACACGAATGGTGGTCAGGAAGGGAGGAGTTTTAAATTTCCCTTGAAATAATCCTTTGGAAACATCCACTTGGGTGAATTGGCCCTTATTCTTCTCGTTACCCTTGTTTTGGGTTAGTGTCTAATCAGTTTCTTTGTTGGACTGCCTATCTGGTTACTGATTTGCAGGTGGATCAGCCCGTTTATTGGAAATTCGTCGCACAACTGGTTCATTTTGCTGATCATCAAAGGAAACCTTCTTTAAAGGAACTACTTGAGTTGACTCGACCGATGGAGTCCCATTTATCATTCTAAAGAAGGCATTTCTTATGGCTGGCACCTTGAGTATCTCAAAGGCGAACACACTTAGCTTAACCTTCTTAAATTCCTTCGCAATATACTCTCCCATTTGTTCGACTTCTTCATCATAAGCAATATTTCAGAAGGAGCTAGTGGGGTGATTTTGGTGTTGGTTATGTTGTCTAATTTTGTTAAAGTACCATGTGGGGACCTGAGGGTACCCCTGCTTTTTGCTAGCATTTGGGTCAGGAGGGGTATTGAAATTATTAGGCAGAGTGGAGGTCGTGAAAGGACCACCAGCTTGTCTATTCTTGAGGTTGTAAGGGGTAGTTCGTTGGTGAAACATTTGGACTTCATCTTTCCTAGGCTCTTCCTCATTCTTAGGACCATTGTCTACTGAATCAAAAAGTTGAGCCAAAGGGCTTTCAGAACTTACCTCTTATGCTTTATCATTGCTGCTCTTGTTGGCACCTTCTTGCTCTGGCATATTGCACCCAACCTTCGGGAAAGGAGCCTGGTTGACCACCGACACAGGGGAATTGTATGGTTTTTAGGGAATGATGTCTGTGCATCCTGAGGTTGTCCACAAAATTTTGGAATTCAATATGAAAAATTTCAGCAGCTGTTTGGAATTCTGGACAATCCAATTCATAATGTCTGCTCATTTTGTTTATATAGCACCAACCAGATAAAGTAGCCTCAGCCAAGTAGACTCCTCTTGTAGTCTTGTTGTTGCTGTTGAACTGATTGAGGGGAGTGGGAACACCACCATTATTGGGCCTCGAGAAAGGCCTTTTATTGAAGTTCTATCCCGAATTCTAATTCCTATCATAATTCTTCCCAGATGAAGTGTTGACATCACGGTTATCCCGGTTCTCACAGCTGTCGCGGTTGTCACGGTTGAGGTTAGCTTGGATACTCTTCTGTGAAGCCTACAACTGATTGTATTGGTTTCTCAAATGCATCATTTTCGTAGACATTTTCTTGATCATTTCCTTGAGTTCATCAATCCGATCCTTTTTTGTGTTGTTTGGCTATGTAGCGGCATTCTGGAGGAACACCGGTTGAGCCACTGGCTGATTTTGGTGAGCGGGCATAAATTTGAATGCTTGGAGATATGCTAGTACTTGGGGATGCTGAGAAAGGACTTGCTACTACTGGGGCAGCAAATAGTGAGGAACCGGGTGTACTTGATTCATTGGTTGTCTGGGGTGAGGCATTATGGGCAGTTGCGGTACTGGGTTCATGAGGGGCGTGTGATGCTGCAAAGCTTGAGTGAGCCCATGAATCTGCGAAGGATGAGTGACCTACCCCAAAGAGGGAAGTGAACCGAAAATGTTTTGTCCCAAGTTCATGCTAGCAATGATGGCCTCTGAGTATGCATCTACCAACCTGGTGGCGGTGGTAGCATCCTCTTCACTAATGCTACAGTAAGATTGTCCAATGATGCATAATAGATAGGTAAAATGGTAGCATCATTGAACATGTATGGGTCTTGCAGTCGAGTATATGCTCTATGGAATCGATCATTAAAGGAGTTGATTAGTTCATTGACCTCCCTTTGAACTGACATAAAATTCTGATACGACTTTGCAGGACTGATTGGAGTTCTGAACTTTTGCAAGAAAGCATTCTTCATAAGGTCCCATGTGTTGATAGTTCTTTTTGGTAAGTTGACATACCAATAGAAGGATTCCTCCCACAGGGAGTAGGGAAAGAGCCAAAAATCCACATCCTCATGTATGATCTACATAGTCTTCAAAATGATCTCAAAAATCTTGACATGTTCCTCACCTATCCTCTACGGATCCCGAGGATTGAACTTTGTGCAAAAACTCTCGGGGTTATTTAGCATGTCATGATAGAGGTTTAAGGCCAAAGGAGATGAATTGTTTCCCAACCACGCCATCGGAGAGGGCAGTGGAGGTGATTGGCTTATGACCACAAAGGGGTAGCAGCGGTTGACAAAACAAATTTTGGAAATGGGACTGCGTTGGGCTGGGAGGCAGTGTCTAGCCCTTGGGAAGTGGTAGCCTGGAAGGCTGTTTGGAGCAGGTGAGCAGGAGAAAATGCTGCCAAGAATGAAGGAGAAGATAGTGGCGAATGGATAGAAGAGGAAGATGATGGTGAAAGCGAAATGGGCTGGTCGGATGTGTTGGAGATGAAGGCTTCCCCTTTCTTATCTCTCTTAGCTCGGCTAGGGGGAAATAGCTCTTGGAACTCCAGTTTGTTTGGTGTAGAAATTAGTATTCTATATAATATTTTAGGGGAGAAAGATTTGATTCGATCTAGCTTAGCCCTCAAAAAGGCCCTCCTTCTAGCGCCAGTTTTGTTGATGGGTGTTTTTGCACACTTTCTCAACATAGGTAATACATAGGTGTATCACCTCTCTTGAAAGGAAATATCTAGCAAGTTGTTGAAAATAACCCTAAGGTCTCTCGAGTGTCAAGTCATGACTTGCATAGGATACCTTAGTTGATGTTTGTTGTGATTTTGCTGATAATCACAGGGAAGACTTACGTGAGTTAAGTTGGAAGGGGAATCGGATCTGCAAATGGAGTTTCTGAGGTGGTGAAGTTATTGTACGTTTGCTACAGGTCGAAACAACAATTTCAAACAACATTTGACTTTAGATTTGGCTTTACAATGTGCAATGAACCTTAACATAGGTCACTTCTTAAATAAAGGAAAAAGGGTAGGGAAGAGAGAGGGTTCCTGGACCTGCAACTACCAATGAACAATGATCATGGAGGTTTCTACTATGGACAACTTCTTTAAAACAAAATTCCACTTAACCATAAATCTCATAGTCTCATGAAATTTTTGCTATCTTCTAAGAACTGCAGATATTTTACCATTCATTCATCATACATATCCATGGACAAAGATAAATATTTAAGAGTAGCTTCAGATCAAGGTCCAAACTAACTTTACATAGCCATCTACCAACATTAAACAACCAAAAGTATGGACAAGGAGGGCATCTACACAACATCAATCTTCTCCTAGTCAAAAAGCTTCTCCTAGTCTTCCTCATACTTCGAAATGTGGTCTCTGAATAGTTCAGATTGGGTGAAAGCTTGGGAAAAAAAGCCTATAAAATCTGTAGTAATCTCGGCCAACATCCCGTCTTCCATCCTCTTTTGGAAGCGAGGCTTTATACTTTCTATATTGATCTTGACAGCGGAAACTTCATACCCTATCATCAGCTTCAGGTATCAAAAGAAATCTTCTCTGGCTTCCTGGGCCCACTCAACATCCGGATTTACTCTCTCAAGTACCTGTTCTAGCCTTTCCTTCCGATGATCGAAGTCTCATTTCCACACATCCATTAGCCAATGGTCATTGTCTTTGGAAGAAAATTCATTTTCCCAAATTTCACTTGGTAGCTTGAGGATAGCCTCAATTTTTGGGTAAGCAGCCCCATACTTCTTTGGGAACTCAATGCAGATTCTCCTCATACCTTCAAGAGACATTTGTACTTCCAAGAACTTTTTCGTTGTTCGAACAAGAAGATTGATAATTGTACTCCGAATATCCAAGACCTACCGGAACCAATTTTTCGTTGTCTTGTCCAAGTTCTTTCTCTTCTTGAGCTTGTTAATATTCTCCTTTGACAACAACTATGGTGGGGATGAGGATGTGGTTGGCTGTTCCTTTTTGGATGACCATTGTTGGATATAGGCTGTCAAATCAGCCACCTGTACCTTAAGCTCCTCCTTCAAAACTTTGTCTTGCTGAATGAGATGTACCATTGTGATGACTGATTCCTAGAGATGGTCAACCTTCTGCTCCCTTGCGGCCACTCCTAATTCGATGGTGGATATGTTATAACTTACTCTTTATTCTCCCACCACTGACATAGCTATTTGTACGACCCTGGATCTGGAGGCATCCATTGTTACCTTCAACCTGATCTTCAACTTCCTGTCATTCCTGGTGCCGATCTGGGCTCGAGCCAATATAGCCTCCAACCTTGCCTTTGGGTCCTTTGGAGTGGGAGCCCTCTTTTCTAGCCGTCTCTCCAACCAATCAGGCATTGAAGACCTTCCCCTAGGCGACTCCTGTTGATCCCCCTTTTCTTCTTCTTTGACTTCAATTGCCTTTTCAGTGAGGGCCTCTCATCCTGTCCTTGTATCCTCCTTCTCCTCATTGGAGTCTTGTACAAACACTATGTGTTTGATAGGGGACTTGGTAGGTAAGCGCTCATTAGGGTTTCCATCTTTTTTGGTATCCCTTTCTCCATCATACCCATGCTCCTCGGGTGGCTCAATCTCTAGATTCTCATAGTTTTCAGTCTCTCCTTCAGATTTATCCTCTTCCTTAACCTCCTACTCCTCATGAGGGAACACCCCTTCATCATGCCTAGGTGCATGGTCCCATTCTTTCATTGGAGACCTATCACCCTTCGTCCTCACAATAATAACCTCTTCTTCACCAATAGGCTTTTTTTCAACCTCCTTGTCTTCAATCTCCTTGAGTTTCCTAGCCCACTCAGCATCGAGCTCGAGATCAACTATCTCTTCAATTATCTTTGCATCTTCACGCTCAGCACTGGAGGACTTATAGGCGACCTCATTGATTACTCAATGCTCGTATATTGGGTGCTCATGATAATCAAATGCCTCCTCTTCCAATCTCTTAGGTGATTCCTCTTGTTGTCGGCGATCCAAATCCTTAGAAATTTTCATGGTGGCTTCCATTGTTGGAAGCTCGGTAGGAGGAGGAGGAACTAGAGTGATAATTATTTCCCGAGCCATCACAACTTGTATTGTCAGATTTGCAAACATTCCTTAGAGCTTGGAGGACAAATTTTGCATGTATTTCACAAAGGACTTTGGAAGGGTGAGGGCAAACATTACGATTGTAGTAGTAGCAGTAGGAAGAGAAAAGGGAGGAGACATGGAAGATGAAGAAATGGGTGAGGTATTGGCGGAGGATGAATCATCCGATACTACTTGTGGGATGGGAAAAGTAGAAGCAAGATGGACAAAAATTTCCACCACAGGTGAAGAGGATGCAACTATTGCATGTTGGATATGAGTGGTGGTAAGAATAGTGGTTGCAACAACAGATGAAATAAGTGGAATCTTTGGCTGAATAGCCTCCATCTCCTTTCCCTCATAGAGCGGATCTTCTTGGATTATTGACATTTTGGTGACACTGCCCATTTGCTTGTGTTTCTTGGGAGTTTCACCTTCTGAGTCCTTCCTAGCGTACACCTTTGGGTCAGACTATTGCTCTTCAATCTCCTTCCTCTTCTTTGAATGTACTGATGAAGGGGAATTAGATGTTTCTCCCATTGATGTAGTAGCTTCCCCATCGCCTGAACCACTTGGATTGCTCTTGAGCCCCTTGAGTGTCAAGACAACCCTTCGTTGCTTTCATTGAGAAACTTTCTCATCTATCCATGGCTTCATTCGAGCCTCAATAGGCATATTAAGTATGTTGAGGTCATCAACCTAGAGGCTCATCCCTGTTAATCATTGGTAGTGGTAGATTGGAGATGATGTTGTACTTGAGGTCGATTACAGTGCTTTCATCTTCCTCAAGTTGATCGGGCACCGGGAACAAATTCACCCTTTTCACAAAGTATGCAGTCATCTGCATATGGTGCCTTAGCCGCACTTCAAGGTCATCCTTACAATCTGCCTAGAAATCCTCAACATTATGGAGGTGCACGTACTCCTGTCCAATCACCTTTCTAACATGATCATATGGGTCCATTCGTGGCCTGGCCGTGTGAGATTTGAAGTGATATTCTGCTAGTTCCTTCTCTAAATTGCAAGCGCATTGGGAAGTATAAAGCTCATATATTCCCTGGCCAAGTGTAAGGGGATAAGGGATCCCCACTAGATGCTTGCTACTCAGAATGGTGTGGATGTTACACAAATGCCAAGAGAGTTCCAACAATATAATCCAGTCATTAGGGTACTGAGGCAACTTGTTTGGCCTTTCTGAGAAGCCCTAAGCGCGGATGTATGTGAACTTGGGGTACTGGATAAACATGAAGGAATAAGTTTTTAGAAATGCTTGAGCACTGTGGGAGACCCTTCTCTCAAAATATCCCTTGAGAAACTTGATGGTGTAGGCGATGAATGCATCGTTTACTCTGCAATAATCCCTTTTGAAATTTCTGAACTGTAGCTGGGGGTACTTGTCAAAATCCTTGAGTTCTCTACCAGGCACTTCGTTTGGAACTCTTAATAACCCATTATAATGCCTCTTATCATCTAGCGAGTATACCAGGTAAGAGGTCATGTAGAACTTGGATGTCTTCTTGATGCTCATGAATTGATCATGAAAGAGGTCACTGATTATTCCTCCCTAGTAGAACGTGGTGTCCTTTCCACAGAGAATTTGCTCGATGAGATAAACCATCCATTCTTTAAAATACGCTGCATAAGGGAGGCCCATTACTTTGCTCAACATGCTGATCAAATCATGGTAGTCCTCGAAAAATTTGCTATGAAAGAGTTCCTAGGGAATCTTTGCAGTTCTACCCTATCTATCCTTCATCCAATACTGATTTATAAGCTTCTTTCATCTTATGGGGTCCTCATCCCACATTTATTTACATTCCTGAATGGTAGGCAGCTCCATCTTTCCGAAGGCAAGAATGTGGAAGGTTTTTTTTTAAACCTGAAGGCGACATGTCGGCCAAGATGTTTCCATCCCTCTCTACAATATTCCTTGTTTTTGGGTGATATGCCTCCCTGCAGGCCATTACTAGCTCGGGGGCAATCAAGGTGGGAGGGAAACCCACAGCCTTGGCTATTCTGCTGCTTCTGATGAGTCTTGCATTATCTGTTTAGGGGCTTATTCTAACCCTTTGTATGAACTCATCAATATCGACATGACCAATATTTGTGTTAGTGATGTCCTTCCACTTGGTTGTGACCTTGGAGTGCAATGGCACTCCCTGAAATTGGTACTTCATTTGGTCTTTATCCTCCTTGCCTCGAGGAGCTTTGGCAGTTCTCTTTCCTTTGTCCTTGGCTACTCCTGAAGTTTTTACACCTGATTCCATATATCCTGCACATGGAAGCCGAAGTTAAGTATAATCTTAGCATGATGATATAAACGGTTAGCCAAATCCCTGAAAAATAAGGATAGATCAAATAATATTCATTCAAGGATCCTATCACTTAATTGAGTCCGTCACTGAAGGTTCCCCAGATGGAAAATGAATGTCACTAATCACTGAAGGTTCCCCGGATGGAAAATCCTTGAGTTCTCTACCAGACACTTCGTTTGGAACTCTTAATAATCCATTATAAAGCCTCTTATCGTCTAGTGAGTATACCAGGTAAGAGGTCATGTAGAACTTGGATGTCTTCTTGACACTCATGAATTGATCATGAAAGCGATCACATTTAATGTCCCTAATCACAATTAATGTCCCTAATCAATGTAGCTACGATCATCGGCGAGGTTGGTGGATTCAAATTAAGGACGGCGGCAGGAAGTCTAGAGACTGAGGTCTGGAGTGACGTGAGGGAAATACTATCCAAAAACTCACCGAGTAGGAGTCCAATGACCAAGTAGGAACCGGGGTCCGGAGGGCAGAAGGATGTTGGTCGATGATCATCCAAAATGGAAAAGACCAGAAGGAAACTCGGTCAGGGAAACTCAAAGGGTCGAGCCCGTAGGGTGCGCCGGAAAGCCAGCTTTCACACAAGTCACTAGATAGAAATCATGAAGCTGGGGAGGCATGTACCGAAAGCTATTCGAAAAGGAAAAAAAAACAAGGAAACCCAAGAGGGGAATCCTGATGGTCCGGGCCCGAGAGGGCCCACAGACGCCAACAAATTTTTTTGTTAAGGAAGCCTCAGGACTTTAAAAAAAATTGAGGGGCACTTCATGGTCAACCTAAGATGAGATTTGAGAAACTTGTTGAACATTACAAACACCAAAATGGGGGCACACAAAATGAGGTGGCCACAAAATGACCTGACAGGGCAAAAGGAAAAGGGTCCTCATTCCTAACGGGGCGTGTGTGCTATAGGCACAACAAAAATCACATGCAAAAATTCATACATCCTAGTATCAAGACAACATGTATCATTCCAAAAATTAACCAAGAAACATCTCTAGTCATTTGAAGATTACCATATCCTACTTGTGAACCTATAAATGTGAAAAAACTCTTCTACAACAATAGGATGTAAGAGCTCCTCCAAGACATCCACGAACACAAATAAGATCATCCACCATCAATGATGAATCCATATCATTGGCAGAGCTCCCACTGGATCATGGTACTGAGATACACATGGAAACATGACAACCATCTCATAAATGAAGATCAGCTATGGTACACACACACTCAGTTGCAATCCCAACAACTCCAAAGAACAAGTGGAACCAAGACCTCCAAGCCAAGAAGATATAATTGCATGCTACAAGTCCCATAACAAACTATTTTGGCACTCAAAATCCATCTGCTCATCCCAATGCAACACATACCAATATACAAATGACCACAAATAAGGTCAAATGATGAATTATACATCAACATTGAATTAATCTCGTGGATATAGACAATCCACACACAAGTCAACCCACTACGACCAAATGGGTGATCAACCCATAGAACTACATATCGCATAGATATCAAACATTGAAACATGAAAACCCATCATCAAATTAGTTGAAATGAGGAAAAATAGATGTTTTGGAAAAATGAGGGGGTAAAACATGATATGATGGACCTATTTTCCAATATTTCATTAGGAAATGAGATCCACACAATGAATTGATTATTAATGTGTGTAGGTGAATTTCCCTAGCCTAAAATGCAAAATGAAATGAAATGAAAGCAAGGAAAAACATAAACAACACCTCAAGATTGGCCTAGTTGAACTTGAACAAAATGAAAGAGGAAAGAGTGATATACCTTGTCCAAGTTGATCGGTTGGTTGGCCTTGTTGATCGTTTGGTTTGTGTGCTCCTAGATCAATTTTGACAACATAACAACTTGTTTTTGTTTGATTTGGATGAAAGATGGCTATGGTGATTGAAATCTTGAGAGATTGAGATGATGAATGGGATATATTGTGGTTTAATGTGATAAAGAATCAATGAGAATGAAAAATGACTAAGTCTTTTAGTCATTATCAAGAGGGGAGATGAATGAATAGCCAAGATTGATTCTTGGGAGAGGATCAATGGTTAGGATCAAAGAGTTGACCAAAGGAATTAAAAATTCATTTTTAATGTGCATGGAAAGGATAATAGGAATTAAATATTCCTTGGGAAGGAGAAAAGGAATTTAATATTCCTTGGGAGATGAGAGAGGAATTAAATATTCCTCAAAAGGACCTTGGGAAGACAAAAAGGAATTAAAAAATCCTTGGGGGATGGGGAGAGTTGACTAAGGGGTTGATTAGGCTATTTGATGAAGGATTAGGGGAAAGTTAGGTGGCTAATGAGGATTAGGAGCCAACTTGAAAAATTTGGAGGATGTGAGACATCCTAATCATGGATTAAGGATGTGCACATCCCTAATGATGGGATTAGGAGATGTATTAAGATTAAGTGTAGATTATGGGGGAGGGGGGGCGGTGAGAGATAAAGAGAATTAAATAAGTGGATTATTTATTTAATTCTTTGGAAAAAAAGAATAAAGGGTAAGGTATTTAATTATTTAACTAAATAATTTAGGGATTTAGAGGAATTTAAGGATATTAATTAAATAATAGTAACATTATTTTACTAATGTGGATAAAATGATATTTAGATGAGAAGGGATAAATTTGACCAAATATAAGTGGTCAAATTTAGATTGTCTACATTTTCCCCCTCTTTGAGATGGTGTTACGAAGTAGCATCATTTCAAAGAAGATTAAAAGATAGCACCAGGAAGAAGATGGTTAGATTAGGGAAGATGCCTTAGTCATCAAAGGAGTGACTAGGATGAAGTGGATGATGGGATTGAGGATGCCCCCTCGAGAGGACATGCGGGTTCAAGAGAAGACGGGTGTTCTCTCGAAATGGATGAGATGAGGCAAGGGAAAATGAGGAAGATGATAGGAGATGATAGATAAAAGAGAGAATGGGAGAAATGAAGAGATAACAAAAAGGAAAAATGGATGCAAGAACAAATATGATGTTTCCCCAGTCAAGCTAGAAGCCAAAATGGATTGATGATGGATGGAGTGTTGTTGATGAGAGAATGATATATCCTAGAACAACACAAGGATAGAGAAGGATGATGATGATGAGAGTGTTGTTGATGAGTGAAGGATACATCCCAAAACAACACAAAAGGATAGGGAAGGATGCATCCCAATGATGACAATGAGAGTGTTTTTGATGAGGGAAGAATACATCCCAAAACAACACAAAAGGGTATGGAAGGATACATCCCGATGGTGATGATGAGAGTGTTGATGATTGGGTCAAGGCTTGTAGCAAGGTTGGAAACAAGACCAAGGATGTGATTAGATTATTTGTGCTAGATTGAATGGATTAGGATTGGATTGAGATGTGAGATTGTTGAAATGAATGAAGATGGTGAAGGGAAATATGCTTAGAATAAAAAATCTATATTATCCTAAGAAGATTAAAAATATGATGATATGACGAGGATGAAGATAGTAGAGGGATGGAGACAGATAGGATAGATAGATGAGGGAGAGTGATGAAAGATGAAAGGTTTAGGGTGAATGGATAGGAAGACTTGGATAGATGAAAGGATGGGAGATGGTGAGATAGTGGATAGTACCCAAATTAAGCAATTTAATTGTTACGTATTATGTTGCCATGTAATGAGAACTTAATTTGATATAGCATGAGATACTATGCACCAAGGAGGAACCAGGGTGATGCAGTATCACATGCATAGGACTGACACAACAAACAAAAGGATAGTCCAACATCCCAAAGTCATAGGGGCTTTGTTTGGGCCTGATGTTGGGATAACCACAAACACAAAGGATGCCCCCACATAACACAAGACCACAGGGATCTTGGTGGGTACTACGCGAGACAACCAAAAAGATAGAAATAGACAAAAAGATCAAGATACACCCCTATGTTTACCAGTCAAAGCACACCATGATAGGTTGTGGTAACCCTGACAAGGTATGATAGGAAGCTCAAATGATTAAAAAAATGTCAAAAGCATCAAAATATCATGATCAATTTTAAATGTCCTTTTATATAGGATCAAAAGGGTGGATGGAATTGATGCGGCCTGTTAGGAAGGATGCATCCTATTGAGACTAAAGATGGAAACTAAACTAAAAGATCGACATGATGCAGGATATCTGAAACTGATTTAACCTCATGATATTGATGACCTTTGTTTGTAAGCACCATCTAGGATAGGGAAACACTTGACGTCATGACAAGAGAACAAGACATGAGACCAAAACGCCCTAAAGACCTTGGGACTCAGGGGTTGATCAAAGATCAACCTTGCCTACATGAAAGTGCAGAGCCCTCGTAGTTTGGAAAAAGACCAAAAATTGACCATGGATAAAAGTTGAAAGAGGACAATGGAGACCTCGATGGATGAAAAAGATCAAATAGAAAAATTCCCTGGGGGTAGATCAAATGATTTACCTTGCCTATGTGAAAGCGCAGGGGCAACATAGCTCGACACAAGGCCAAAAATAGACAATGGACATGGGATGATGAGATGACGATGATAAGCAGATACAATGATGGAACTGATATGATGATACAAGATAGACCCAATGGATAGGATGATGGATATGCATAAGATGTGGATTATGGAAGCTAAGGGATGGGATAGTTATCCAAATCATCGAAAGATGAATTGGGAGGATGATACGATGGATAGATGAGTGATGAAGAGTGATAGGAGGTTAGAAATATGTGAGAAATAGATAGGAATGATGATAGTGAGATGAATGGCATTGGATTGCATGGGGGTAGACTATAGCTAGATACCAATGACAAGGGATTATGAGATGGAATTAAAATATAGATAAATGGATGGATGGATAGAGGGATAAGTATTTGGAAAGATGGAATGGATTACTGGATGGATAAATGGATGGGGAGATAAGGATGAAAAGATGGAAAAGGACTAGTGGATGCGTGGATAGGGAGATGAGGATTTGGAAGATGGAATGGATTACTTGGAGGGATGGATGGATGATGTCGCCAAGGACTATGTAACAAAGAAGGAGATGCCCCACTCTAGATATGTCATGCGTGATGAGGAAAGAGGGATGGAAGATATAAGGATGGTGGACAATAGAGGATAGATAGATGTGGATAGGATGCATGGACGAGGAAAATGGATGGATAGGATAAGAGATAAAATGATGTATGGATGAGGGGAATGTATGCCAAGAGGTGTCCAAAGCATGTATAGATATGTGCCCCTGTCTTGATCAAGATCACAAGGAGGATGGAGGGATTGGAGATAAATGGGATATGATGGGTAAGATAGGTGTATAGGTGGGATGAAGGAGATGGATGAAGGGGATGAAGTTTACCCCAAGTGCGGAAGTAAACTGGATGGGGGATTGACACATGATGCCTATTTTTCGAGGTTTTCATCATGGTGCTTATCCAAGGCGCTTGTTTGCCAAGTTTTCACCATTGGACAAATTATTTCTTTTTACTATTTATTTTATTTTTTGGATTTTTTTAGATTCTTTTTGGATAGGATGTGGATGGAGGTGGATAAGGATATGGATGTGGATAAATGGATTTGGAAGACATGTGATAAGGGGATGGACAAATGACTCAAGCATCAAGTTTCATATGAGGTAAGAAGAGCCCATGTTTGAAGAGACTATTGGATGTTGGTACAACCTTATTAGAATAGATGGATTATGCAAGAGAATGGATTAAAGGGATTTGATGGGGTAGATATGTGGGATAATGGATGGGATGTTGGAAAGTGTATGGATGGAATGATGGAGTGGATGTGTGATGGAGGAATGTGTTTAGGGCCAACATTGACACATGTGGTGGTGGATGTGAAAGGATAGGAGGATTAATGGATGGAGAGTGTGGGGATAATGGAGGAGTTGGGATAGTGAATTTTGGGACATAGGAACCCAAAATAGATTTAGGAGATGGAGGATGCAGATGATTAGCTTTTGGATTAGCCACTTTGGATGTCGTTATGGCTTTTGCATTTGAAGGCATGGGACCTTTTTTCTTTGGGATCCACATGGTTTTGATTTTTGATTTGGTGGGCCTTTGTGGCATTTTGGATTGATTTGGATTTTAGATTGTATTTCTATTTTCTTCAACATGTATTTTGAAGGGACATGAGGAGCTTTAGATTCATGTGGATTTATGGATTTATGCATTTTTACTTTGGTCTCCAAATTGCTTTTAATAGCAATGGGATAGGTATGAGGAGATGGATAATGTGGAGGAGACATGGATGGAGTGAAAAAGGTATGATTTTGATGATGATGTTTGGATGGAGGGTTTGAGATAGCATGTATGGAGGGATGCCTTTGATGATCTTGATTAAGGGTTATGAATTTAGGATTTTTATGAGGTGTGCTAGGGATAGGCGATGGATGGATGAGAGGATAAGATGGATGAGGTGATTTTGGGATACAAAGTCCCAAAATGGAATTTGTATATGGAGGATGTGTGAGGGTTGATGGAGGGACATAAGAACCCAAAATAGATATGGTTGATGAAGGAGGGGCGATGGTGGATGGATGGATATAAGGACCCAAAATGGATTTGGAGGAGGATGGAGGAAGATGGACGGTTGTTTTGAGGTAATGTGATGGAGGAGGGGGAATGATGATAAATGGTTTGGTGGAGTGATGTGAAGTGTCTCTTGTTCCTTTGGAAGAGGCTCGATTAGGATGTATGGAGGTTGTACCAAATTTTTTGGAGTGTGAGTCTTGGGAGATATATCCAAGACCTTGTGCACCTGGATGTTCTTTGACTTGGATGGGCTGTAAAATACCTTTCTCATGAATGCCTAAACCTTTTTCTTGATAGTTCATGATATTGAGCATTTAATCTATGGTGGTATGCTTATTATTTTGGAAGCATGATGTGAGTACATTAGCAGGTGGAGGAGGAAGGGTGGCTCATATGCTTTGTTTTTCTTCTATAAGAAAACCACCATGGATGAGTGTAATGTTGCCAAGGTGATATAAAAGTGATGTCGGGATGGTAGGGCTAGGCAGTGATGGAGGATCATTCGATGGAGATAAGGGGATAGAAACATCCTGATTGGGAGGAATGAGTGATAAGGGATCAAGAGAGGGATTAGGTGGTATGATAGGATCTAGATTTGTGACAATGGGTGATAAGGGCTCATGAGATGGAGTGATTGGATCTTGAGTGCAAAGGGGATCATGGGATGGAGTGGATGAGCTAGTGTGATCTTGAGATGGGGTGGATGAGATGGTAGGATCATGACTTAACAGATGATAGGGATCATGAGATGGAGTGGATGGGGGACTATGCTATTGAGGTGGAGTAGATAGGATGGAAATATCTTGATTTGGAGGAGTGGATCTGTTGGCATGCTTTGGATCAATCTCTTGGCATGGCTCATCTTGTGTGAGAGGTATGATGATGGAGGAGTTTTGGAGAGAATCCTCAATTGGGGGAGATGGGAGGATGGAAAATTCATGAAGGTCATGGGATTAGAGTTTGGTGATACCAAGACTAGGGGGAGTGGATTGGATTTTTGTGTCTTCATTGGTTTCAGTGGTTCTAAGAGTAGGAGATGGGGATTCAATGGACTCGGTGGGTTTGATGGTTGCAATAGTTTAGGTGGTGTTTAGAGCGGTAATAAGGGTGACAGGTGTGGGATGGAGAAGGGGCTGATCACTAGTGACCATACATGATAGAGTGGGAAGGCATGGTTCCACAACATCAAGATGTGGATTTGGGGATGTCTCTTCTGTCATGATTCCTTAGACGTCATTTGGAAGGAGATCTTTGGGCATTGTAGGTTCAAGTGGGGTGATGGGAATGGATGGAGGATTATGGATGGGTGGAGGACTAGGATTAGGGATTGGTGGATTAGGATTAGATGAGTGGATGGAATTGGATGGAGGACTAGGAGTAGATGGAGGATTAAAATATAATGGAATGGAGGAGGGAGTGATGCAAGAGGATGTGGATGATGAATTAGGATAGGAAGATGTGTATATTAGATTGGGTTGGGAAGATTGGGATGGTGGATTAAAATATAATGGAATGGGGGATGGAGTGATATAGGGGATGCAAATGGTGAATTAAGATAGGAATATGTGGATTCTAGATTAGGTTGGGAAGATTTAAATGGTGGATTAGGATAAGAGGATGTGGGTGGTGGATTAGCATAGAAGGATGTGGATGGATGATTAGCATAGGAGGACATGGATGGAGGATTAGATAGCAATATGTGGATGCTGGATTATTAAGGTAGTGATATTTAGATGGTTGAAGATGGTAAGGATAGGAGTATTTGGATGGTGGATTAATATAGGAGGATGTGGATGTTAGATTGGAGAGAGATGTAGAGGGAGGATATGATGAATATGTAGATGGTGAGGATACTGGAAATCCCTTGTCTAGGGTAGCATAAGAGCTGTTATTAGATGTGGATGAAGGCATGGGGGGATAGCTTGAAGGAGTGATTGGATTTTGGGAGGCGGTTGGGAAGATCTTGCTAACAACGATAGCATCAAGGGGATCTACACTATACTAATCTTGATCAACAAGACTTTTGTTATCATCATCAATGTAGTTGGGCTTCCCCTTGACTACTATTTTTGGTTGCATTGATGAAGGATAAGGAATCATGATGTTAGATGGAATAGATATGGATTGAAAAGATGGGAATAGATGATTAGAAGGAAAGAATAGATGATGAAAGATAAATAGGAAGGATTGAAAGAAGATGGGAGAAGAGATCTTAAGATTGGTTTCGATATCGAAAGATCTTGGATATAGATGGACTAAAGCTCAGATTGGGATTAGATTAAAGTTTAGACACAAACTAGATTGAAGCTCAGATTAGGATGATGGGATTAAATCTCAGATTAGAATTGGATTAGAGCTCATATTAGGACTAGATTGAAGCTCATATTATGGTCCGAAACAGTCCAGGAGTGATAGGATTGAGAAAAACTGAAAAATCAAAATTTTTAATCTTTTTCGAGTTTTACTATGTTGTAGTAAATCACATTTTCAGAGGTCTTCAGAGGGGAATTTGAGGTTGAAACTTGCGTCAATCACTAGGATTGGGTTACTAAAGGCATGCTATTTTAGGGATTGAATTATTACTCTCGGATTCCTTTCCAATGGTGTAAACAGTTTTGAATTCTAAGCACCGAGTAGAAAGTTATGACCCTGACAAGTCAAGGTAAATAAATTCCTAGTTTTTTTGAAAATTTGATGGTTTGGAGATGAATAGGAAGAGGAGTAATGATTGGATTATGGTTTGGGATTGAGGAAGATGTAGGATAATTGTGATGAAAAGGATTGACTCTTTGGATTTTGTATGGGAAGCGGATTTTCCTTTGTAGGTTGCAAGTTTTCCTATTTAGGTTGCAAGTTCGCCTATTTAGGTTGCAATTTCGCCTGTCGAGACTGAGAAAATTCACCTTTGTAGGTGGCAAGTTCACCTGTTTAGCTAGCAAGTTCGCCTATCTGGCTAGGTGACACATGAAACAGGAAAATTCACCCAGATGGAAAATTTTCCTATCTGGTGAAGCAGGTTCACCCAAGACTTGATTGGTGCAAGGAACAGGTGAATTTGCTTAGCAAGTTCTCCTATCAAGAAGCAGATTCACCCAAGAAGGTAGCAAAATTTCCCAAGAAGCTAGAAAACTTACCCAAGAGGCTAGAAAACTCGCCCAAGAAGCCAACAAACTCGCCAAAGAGGCTAGAAAACTCACCCAAGAAGTTGACAAGTTCGCCCAAACAAGTGAAGACATTGAAGAATGACCGAATGTAACTATAAGGATCACCTAATGAGATGAAAACTTCACTTAAACGAACTCGAATGGGGGCTCAGGTGGAGAATGGGATAATAGATAGACAAATGGATTCGCCTAAATGTATCCAAATGGGGACTTTGATGGAGAATAAGATCATGAATGGACGAACGGATTCACCTAAATAGATCCGAATAGGGACTTAGGTGAAGAACATGATAGCAAACAGTTACACGGGTTCACCTAAATAGATCCAAATGGGGAATCGAATGGAGAATGGGATAACAAACGGAGAAACAAATCTATCTAAATGGACCCAAATGAGGACTCAAACGAAGAATGGGATAGCAAACGGAGAAACAAATTCGCCTAAACAGCTCCGAACGGGGACTCAGGCGGAGAATGGGATAGAAAACGGTCAAACAATCACCAAAACAGACCCGAATGGGGACTCAGACAGACATAAGATTTGAACGGGAGGTAGGGTCACCCCTATAACAAGCAAATTCACCCAAACTAAGGAGAAAAATTTCCTATGTACAAGGAACAGGCAAATTTAACGAATGAGATGACGAACGAGACTGGAATGGGAAAGTAGGATCGCCCCTATGAGGAGAAAATTCACCCAACAAGGTAGAAATTTTTGCCAACAGGTAAGCAAGTTCACCCAATAGGTGAGAAAATTCACCTATGCATAGGGAACATGCAAATTTGATGGACGGGGGATTGACAAACTCGCCTATTCCGGAGAACGGGCAAAAATGGGGTCGCCTAAGAAAGTGAATGACAAGAAAATTCACCTCTGTAAGGGGAAAATTCACCTCTGAAGGAAAGGGCTAATAGTGGAAAAGGACAACAAGCATGGCAAAAAATAGATAAAAGGCTGGACTGACTCAACTGAAAATGAAAGCACTGGTATCGCACAAAGAGACATGCCAAACAACATGATCCTAAAATTATTGATAAGGGTTTGCAAACACTATGTAGGTCTACCACCTTGAGCAGACAACCGAAGGTTAATACTCTGTGATACTGGGGTGGTTCTCTGGAGCACCCTTTCTCACAAAGGCAAATAGCTAGCATTCCAATGGCACAGGGTCGTCAACAGACACCACATGCTCACCTTCACGCTCTCACTCAAGGACTATCATAGTCCATCACGAGGATTCCTATCTCAACCCAAGGGAGCACATGGTGAGTAAATTCAAGGTACAGTATGCATCGCCTGCACTAAACCAAGCCGCGATTGAAACACAGGTCTTTATTTAGGCTACACAAGGCTATCTCAGGCATCCTCAATATACGCAAGGTACATGAAGCACAATTGTGAACACCAGCCCATCACAAGCATGAGTCGGGAGCCCTAGCGAGGTACTGGAAACTTAGACCAACTCTTCATGTCTTAGCTAGGTATCACCCTAGCTTCGACACCTCACTAAACATGATGTGATTGGATTGGGGTACAAATTTCATTATCCCCCCTTTATATACCCTGTCAGTAACACTTGGTTGGAATCATCCCTCGGATGATGAAATCTCAAGAAGGTCCCACTAAAGGAAGAAGGTACTAGATGTTTTGGCTGGTCCCCAGGCTTGCACGTAGCACAAGGTGAGAGCTTAAACGCACTAGCACCTCCCAGGTAGACTCAACTGGACTAGAATGAACTACAATTTCTCATCACCTAGGATCACCAAATGGTGCAAGGGGATTGGATACGTCAACAATCACTTTCAAGCATGGAAAACAAGTCTATATTGACCCTTTAATTAAAGATATGTGTTCCTAGCTTAGTGCGAAAAACAATAGACAAACTACCTAAAGGTCTTGGACCAATCGTTCTGCAGAAAATGCGTTAGTAGTTTCAAACCATTGGTCTTGGAAGGACAAGAAACAACTGACAAAATATTAGTAGAAACCAAGGAAACTCACAAACAGATAGGTTAGTGGATTAGTACCTGAAAATGGAACCAAAAAGATGTTGAAAATGGAAGATCAAAGCCTCGGGTTTACCTCAGATTTGCCTCAGCATGAGGCAAATTCACCCTTCTAGATGAGCAAGTTTGCCCCTGTGAGTTGAAAACTCGCCTGTTCTCATCAATCAAGTTCACCTGTTCTAAAGGCCAAGGCAAGTTCGACCGTGTTTGCGAGTTAGCCTGTCTAGAGAAACAAATTTTCCCCTATTTGCATGTTAGCCTATCTGGAGAAGCAAATTCGCCCCTATAGGTGAGCAAATTCACCCCTATTAGCAAATTCACTTGTTTGTCTAGGAAAATTCGCCCCTATAAGGGGAAAGTTTTCCCATTAGGGCAGTTTTTCCTCTATAACTAAGATCTGAACTTGCAAAACTCAAACAATAAAAAATGTAACAGTATAGAACCGTGATGTGGGTCCCACCGGGCATGCTAGAAATGTGTGCAGGTGATTTCCTTGGCCTAAAATGCAAAATGAAATGAAATGAAAGCAAGGAAAAACACAGACAACACCTCAAGATTGGCCTAGTTGAACTTGAACAAAATGAAAGAGGAAAGAGTGATGTACCTTTCCAAAGTTGATTGGTTGGTTGGCCTTGTTGATCGTTTGGTTTGTGTGCTCCTAGATCGATTTTGACAGTATAACGACTTTTTTTTGCTTGATTTGGATGTATGATGACTATGGTGATTGAAGGATTGAGATGATGAATATGATAGATTGTGGTTGAATGTGATAGAGAATCAATGAGAATAAAGAAATTACTAAGTATTTTAGTCATTATCAAGAAGGGAGATGAATGAATGGCAAAGATTAATTCTTGGGAGAGGATCAATGGTTAGGATCAAAGAGTTGACCAAAGGAATTAAAAATTCCCTTTTAATGTACATGGAAAGGATAAAAGGAATTAAATATTCCTTGGGAGATGACATGAATTAAATATTCCTCAAAAGGACCTTGGGAAGACAAAAAGGAATTAAAAATTCCTTGGGGGATGGAGAGAGTTGACTAAGGGGTTGATTAGCCTATTTGATGGATTAGGGGAAAGTTAGGTGGCTAATGAGGATTAGGATCCAACTTGAAAAAGTTGGAGGATGTGAGACATCCTAATTATGGATTAAGGATGTGCACATCCCTAATGATGGGATTAGGAGATGTATTAAGATTCAGTGTAGATTATTGGGGGGTGAGAGATAAAGGAAATTAAAGAAGTGGATTATTTTTTTAATTCATTGGAAGAAAGGAATAAAGGGTAAGGTATTTAATTATTTAAATAAATACCTTAGGGATTTAGAGGAATTTAAGGATATTGATTAAATAATAGTAACATTATTTAACTAATGTGGATAAAAGGATATTTAGATGAGAAGGGAAGAAACATGTGTATTTGTCACTAAAAGTGCTTTTCAGAAGTTGATTTGAAATTCATTCGCCAATGGGCGAATGGGTCCAAGCTCAAGGGTTACAAAAATATTTTAGGAGCCTTTGGTGCAAATCTAAAGTCTTTGATTTTGTCAAGTTTCAGTGCTTGAAAGTCGAAAATCTGAGCTCTGGGTGATATTTCATGATTTGACGACAACTTTCACAATGTTTGCAACTTTTGCAACTTTGTAAGTATTTCTCTTCAAAAGGTTTTCAAGTCTTCTTCAACCTAAATCTGCAATCACAAACACGAGATTTTTTTTTGTTTTTGGGTGAATAGGGGTTTGCCTTAGTCAAACCCTATTTTGGTAATCAAACCTTGAATTGAAATAATGTATAAAAGAGGGAATAAAGAATGAAAAAGGCTATGTTACCATTCAAAAAACCCTTGAATGAAACCTTGATAATGGAGATATTATGAATTCTACAACTTGCATGAAATGGCTGAATTGGATGTGGATCTTGACACTTGAATCTTGCTTGAAATGATACTTTGAATGCTTGACTTGATCATGAAACCTACATCACAATGTTAGCTCCAAAAATATGCATGATGCAAGAAGAATTTGACATGATAAATAGATCTTGAATGCTATAATAAATATTTGACATATCCTCTCTTGAATGCCCTTGATCATAAAATTTAGCTCTTGTGAAGTCATGTAAAAATTCTAGGTGAAACTTAGTGAAATAACCTTGTATTTATAGGTATGTATCCTTAATTTAACAAAATTCAAATATCACAAGCCGACATTGAATTATGGATTTGAAAATGTTAAAATACCACTAAAAACATAATTTAAATTTAGGTCCTAAGGTTTAGGGAGGACCCGTTTGCCCATGGGAAAATGGGTCCCAGGTCCATAAACCTGAAACACACATTGCTCAATGTAAAGTGTTATATTTAGGCATTAATTATTGTCGAGTTTCCCCTTCAAAAAATGTAATTAATTAGGCTTGTAAATGAATTAAAGGGCCAATTAAGGCATAATTAAGCTCAATTAAATTAAGAGTGCCCAAATAAGTGTGTAAATGTAAAGGAGTACATTTAACAACACTAAATTAAGGCATTATTAAGTCCAATTTAAACTAGGAGGGCCCAAACAAGTGAGAAAATGTAAAGGGTTACATTTTCCTACACTATATTTAGCCCCCACTTTAGTGAGAGGATGGCCCTGCATCAAAATCTCACTAAAGTAGATAATCAAGAGGTATAATTGTACAATTGTTGGAAGGATAAGACAAAAAAGATCAAGGAGGATGATCAAGGCTCTAGGATCTAAGATCTCATGGAAAAACCAAGAAAGGCACAAAGAGACACATGCCTATGTTAAACATATATATGTATGCAACAATGATGAGATACTCAATAATACAATGTCAAAGACTCAAAGAAGGAGAAGAAGGAAAAAGAAAAAAAGAAAGGATCAATCCTTGACTATCCAACGTGATGTGGAAAATGCCTCATTTGTTTGTCCAAAAATGTTTACAAGTGGAAATCATTGTCCACTATGCAAACAACAATGCACACTCACATGGGCTAGTGAAATTCATTGTCCACTAGGTGAAACCCCACCTTCGATAACTTTAATAAGGCACCATACAATACTAACTTCAATCTCCATAAAGCTTAGCAAGCTGCATTATGCTAAACACTCATGAACAAACAAGGCACCGCAAGAAAGCAACGTGTGTTATGCTTGGTGGCCATGAAAAAGAATTGAAACTTCAAGCTTCACAAGGTTAGCAAGTTGTGTTATGCTAAACACTTATGAACATAATTCAAATAGAATAAGATATGTTCAAAGGTATTTTTCTTAGTTCATGTAAGGTCTCCTCTTTAGGAAACATCGTACCTAATGTCTCCAAGACAAGACAAGTCTAGGATAAAAGATTTTCAAATTAGGGAATGCAACGCATAACATCACCACTAAGAGGAAAGTCGTATGCTAAGAAAGGTAACACTCTTGGAGGACATCAAAACCAATGACACCAAGAAGAAGACACATCACAAGAAGTAAGAAGACTATTCAATGAAACATGATAATATAGTCCAAGATCGCCAAAATGATTATGCCAATGTATGTCCCCACTTTAAAGAAATTGCTAACACCACACTGTGAGCAATTAATTTAAAGTAGAAAATGATAAATGATAGCAATAAAGAAGACATGAGAGATTATTTGGAAAGCCCTATGCCAAGTCATATATTTCCAAATGAAGCTATGTCATGAAAAAGGAAAGGGTTGCCCCCAAAATTGGATTCAAGGTCAACATATGTCTTTGCTACAATGATATTATAGAGCTCAAAAATGTCATCATTTCCCAAATATCTCATGGAACACGAAGAATGATACATAGAGAGTGAAAACAAAGAAAAGAATTTTGGGTCAACATGGAAGAGACCTAACTGTCTCGACAGCTTACGTCATCCCCAAAAGGAAAACAAAAGATAAAAGATAAGATAAATGGGTTTACATATAGAAGAATTGAAATACAAATAAAGGAATGAATATCAAGATACATCAAATAGAACGATATAGGGGATCACATTATGCACATGCAATCACATAAAGAGCATGAAAAAAATAACAAATAAAAAGCTAGTAAGGCACATGTGAGTCAACCTATAGTAGGTCATCCACATCCCAATCTTGTTCATCATATGCAGAAGGCATACAATTAGCCAAAGGGAAAAAATCAAGTGCCAAACTAGGACGAGGCTATCTACCTCCTTGCCACCACTAAGTGTAAGACAAGGATGAGCTGAGATGGGTGATGAGAATGAGATCCTTGCAATATAGAAAATTATTTTCAATGAATGTAAAACATGTAATAGTGAGTATGCTATGATCCTTCAACTATCACATGGAAAGGATCAAAGTTCATGTAATTTTAGTAAATTTGGTTTCTTTTCAAATTTTCATAATGGTTCTTGTAAATCACTACAATCATTGTTATGATGTCCAAATATTCTATGATATGCACAATATGGTCCATTTTGATCACTTTTCTTTTTTGTTAATTTTTCACGTTTAGGTGGTAACTTGATTAATCCCTAATGTAAAAGTGTGTAAAAATCATTCTCAATCTTGGATATATTCAATAATCCATCTAAGTATGCAAGAGGATCATGCTTCTTTTGTTTCTTAGATTTGTAACGCTTTCTTCTTTGGTTTGATAATTGATTGACTACAAGATGAAATATGAATAGGGTTATCATGGTGGTCATAAATTTCAGCTTCTAACATCATCTCCTTTCATTTGAAAGGGGGAGTGTGTTAGGAGAAATGAGTTTATCAATGATTGTCTCTTGTTTTGGCACATTACCTCCACAAGTGAAAGGGGTATTCAAGGATAATTGAAGGTGAGGAAAAGTAATGTTAATAAATGTATCTATGATCTCATCCTTTTGAGCTTTAAGATGTCTTCAGAAGAGTCACAAATAGAATTCTCATGACATTCAATGTTTGGTTGTTCTAATTTTACAACACTTTCATCACAAGGGAGAGGAGTGTTGTGAGAAGAATCTTTATGATTGTCAAGATTATCCATAACGTTTTCTCTTTCATTAAGACATTCTCACAAGTGGGATGGAAAGTATGCAAGGTGGTGTTCAAAGATGTGTTAATGGTTTCATCCTCTTGCACTAAGAGACTCTCATAGCTAGGACAATTGTTGGAAGAATGATCACTATTCGTAATTTTAATGCTAAAAATTTAGAACAAGAAAAGCTTCTGATCTAAAAGGGACTCATTTTCCCATGTGCGAATAGGTCTCACTTCATAGTTTTTAAAAATTAATTTGCAAGATTCTGAGACGATTTTTATGGTTTTCATACTCTAGTTTCAGACAGTGAGTTACAGTTTCAAATTTCTGTAAAATGAGGTCTAAATGCAAGTGCAAAAGAGTACCAAATGACAAGCAAAAAGACTTAATTTGAGATGCAATTTTGATTCAATTTTCAGATGTAAAAGACTGATTATGTAATGCTATATAAACACTATGCAAACTGATGGAGATTTTTGAATTTTTTCAATTTTAAAGAATGCAAA
>CM021100.1:6270150-6462659 GCA_007115665.2 Sequoiadendron giganteum | reverse complement strand
CAAAAACAAAAATGAAGAATAACACAAAAGAGATCAACATAGAAATTTAACGTGGTTCACCCAATATGGGATACATCCATAGAACTCAACCACCCAATGATTTTATTATCTAGTGCAAAATATATTACAATCTCATGAATTACACACACCGCAACTTACATCCCAACCGCTTATAACAAGCTTTTTGGAAGCTTCTAGAATTAGGGTTTTACAAAGTCATTTTTCATTTGACTTGACAATGGGAAAACCTTGATGTGTAAACGAAAAAAATAAATTTAAGGGGGCTATGCCCCCGAACCCTGCTATCGAGGGCTACCACCCCTGAACCCCCACTGTCGGGGGTTGCCGCCCCTGAACCCCCACTATCGGGGGCTACCGCCCTCAAACCCCTACTTGGGGCCTGATCTGAACCCAAACCTCGATGAGGATATGTTATGAGTGTATAGTATTTGCATGATCAGTCGCCACATATCAACAGGTATGACAATTAATACCAAGCAAGAGATATCTTTGTCACACAATAATGAAACATCCTCTACTTTTGATCAAGAAATTATCTTGTTTAGATTCCTCCAAGATTGTTTGATATATCTCCGTCCAAGAACACGAAATAAATTCTACTACAAACATTCATTTTGTGCATATCATAGAGTTCATGGTCATTTTATTAATGAATATAAAGCTTTGAGTAACAAAATTCAACATCTTAAGGAATGTGGTGCTCTTCCTCATGTTGAAGCACCTAATTCCTCTAATTGATATTGATTTTTACCGAGCATGTTTCCCATCAATCATTTTGTCTCACCCTTATCCTGCACTAAGTGGGGGAAAGGGGTTAGGTAGCCTTGTCCCTGTATGTCACCTGTCGTTGCCTCTTTTGGCTAGTTGACTACCTTTCATTATTGAAAATGAAGGTAATATTGTAGCTTAAATCTTGTAAACCTATGTGACTGTAGATTTAATTCAGTGTTATTTGGTTCAATTCTTTGTGTATGACTAATCTGTTTAGATCAATTTTACCAATTGTAGAAAGAGACAAAAGATTGTAGAAGAATAAGATAGAAGATAGAAGTGACAACATATATGTGGAGAAACCCTTTCGAGAAAAAACTCTACCACCAGAATCAATAGTGATTTTATTATTTAGCCTTAGAACAAGATTACAATAATATTGTATCAATCCTTGATTGATATTCTTCCATGCCTTCAATAATCCTTCTTCACAACCTGCAATAAAATCTCTTTCACTCTCATTTAACTCACATAGAACTCTCATACACTTGCTACAATTTATAGAAAATTTTGAGCATGTAAACTCACATAAGAGTTATCAATACAAGAGATAAAATCTCCTCACAAATATCTACACCCAAATTGTGCAAGTAGAGTTTCACAATGTAACTTGAAGCCAAAATCAAAGTCTCCTCAATTTAGGCGTCCCAAACTAAACACTTAACTAAACTCTGGATAAGAAGATATCTTGGAAGCTTCACCTTAAAGTTGATGGCTAAGATTGGGCCCACTTAACTGAACCTTGTAAATATATTCTCATGCAAAAGTTTTTAATTGAAAGATGCCAACTTGGGCGCCCAAAGTGGGTCCAAGTGAATCTTAGTTAACTGAAACATATCTCTCCATCAATTCATGCAAACATCATGCATGATTGATCATCCCCACCTAACTGAAAGTATCCACCTGTTATTTGTCATGCAACTGAAGTCATTAGTCATGCAACTCAAGTCAGATAACATAAAACTCAAGTCAAATAGCATGCAACTCAAGTCAACTAGCATGCAACTCAAATCAACTACATGCAACTCAAGTCAACTAGCATGCAACTCAAAATAATTACATGCAACTAAAGATAACTAAACTAAACTGAACTGAACTAAACTAAATTGAATTGAACTAAACTAAACTGAGCTGAACTGAACTAAACTAAATTGATACTGAACTGATAGTGCCACTCCACTCTTGTAATTATCAAACCCTATTTTGTAGGAACTTAGACATGCATTACTAAAGTGTTACTAATCCTCCAAACAGTTAACTGAAACAAGGTGGATTCCACCTTCCATGTGGGCACCCCATGTGCTCCTATCTTGTAGGAGCTCAAAATGGACATCCCCACATGTTCCTATTATTTAGGAACAATTACAAATGTCAATTTACATGTTCATTTCATTAAAATTTAATCTCTTTCTAATCCTAGTCTTAGGGAACACTTTCCAAGGACTTAGGAGATACATGAAATATGTTTAGGATTGCAATTAAATGACATCATATTCCCAATATTCATGTATATATAAGAGAAAGATTGGGATTTGGATGACATGCCTTAAGTTGGATCACATGTGACGTATTGAGTTATACATTATGGGGGCAACCCCTTCCCTTCTCATGACGTAGCTTATTGGAAACATATGACTTGGCATATGGATTTTCGAGTAAGCTCTCATGTCTTCTTCTATGTTAAAGCAATTAATCACAATAATGGTGTTAGCAACTACTTTAAAGTGGGGGCATACATCGACACTCAAGTTTCATTATGTTATTTTCTTTCTTCCTACGATGTGTTCCTTTCTTGGTGGTGTCATTGGGTTTGATTTCCTCGAAGAGCATGATATTCCTTGCATTTGTCCTCTCTTGGAGACGTTAAGAACAATGTTCCCTAAGATGAGACCTTGCACAAACTAAGCAAAGTCCCTTCGAACATTTCTCTTTCTTGTTGTAGTTTTGTACCTTATTAAAGTCGTGGAGGTATGACTTTGATCTGGTTCCTCGGGGCTCACCTAGTGAAGAACTAGCTTCACTAGCCCTTGTGAACATGCATTTTCTCTTTGTACCTTATTAAAGTCATGGATTTATGGCTTTTATATGGCTCCTCGAGGCTCACCTAGTGAACAACTAGCTTCACTAGCCCTTGTGAGTGTGTATTTTCTTTTCGTCCTTATCATAGTCATGTGGGTATGACTTTGGTATGGATTTCTTGGGGCTCACCTAGTGAACAACTAGCTTCGCTAGCCCTTGTGAGCATGTGTCTTGTTTGCAAAGTGGAAAAAACATTCCACTTCTAAACCTTTTTTGGAAAAACATCCTAGACTCGGTCCACAACGCGTTGGACGACCAATCGAAACTTGATCTGTAGCATTTTTCCATTTTTCTTTTTCCTTTTTCCTATCTTTGATGGTGTATGTTTGTGATCTGGTTATGGCTTCATATATCATCCAAAAGTGTGTTAATTTGTGCCTATGTTGGTTTGTCATAGGATCTTGATCCTAGGGACTTGGCCACCCTCTTGGTTATTGTCATATTATCTTGCTAACATTCATACATTTGAACCCCTCTTGATTGAGTGGTTGGCTACTTTAGTATGAGTTTGAAGAAAGTTCATCCTCTCACTAAAGTGGGGGCTAAATGTAGTGTAGGAAAATGCATACCCTTGCATTTTCACACTTTTTTGGGCCCCCCTTGTTTTATTTATCTTTATTTGTCTTAATTGGTCATATTTTGCATCCACAATCCTAATAAATTACATATTTTTATGGCTAATCCAGACAAACATCAAAGGATAAATGATAATTTAATGATTTTGGCTGTGTGTCCCTGATTTTTGGGTTGAGACTAAGATGCCACCTAGGGAATCTTTGTCCCCCAAGGGTCTTCGGACATTGATTAAAAAGGTACCCTAAATGGGCCCCTTTTTGGAGTCTGTGCCCCAAGTTTCAAGCCTTGGGACTAAGACGCCTCCTAAGACATCTTAGTTCCCCTTAAGTTATTTTTGAGACTTAATTTCAAATCTTGGTGGGATTTAGCCTCCTTTAATTAATGAATTCATATGTCGGCTTGTTGTGGTGTAATTACGGAATATTAAGCATGGATAAGTATAAATACAAGGTTCATTCACTCATTTTCACCTAAGAATTTTTTGAGAGGATTCCTAATAGCATAATTGAGTTCACAAGAGCATTGAAGAGAAATTCTTCAAGAATTTGGAGCTATCATCAAGATTCAAGCATCATATCAAGGATATTCTTGCATCATGTGTGTTTTTGACTTAACATTTGTGATGTAGGGTTTTGATTCAAGCAAGCAATTCAAGTCAAGATCTATCAAGCATTCATTGGATTCAAGATCTACATTCAAGCTAGGAACTTCACACAAGTTTGCAGATTTTATAAAGGTTTGGTTAGTTGCAACATAGCACTTTGTTCATTCATCATTTCCCTCCATTATTTCATTTCGTTTCAAGGTTTAATTACCAACAAGGGGTTTGACCAAGGAAAACCCCCATTTACTAACAATCAACAAGTTTTTCAACTCTTGCATGTTTGCATTTGTAGATTTAGGTTGAAGACTTGAAGATCATTTGAAGTGCAAAGTTGCAAAGTTACATAGAAAAGTTGTCATCTTCACAGAAACTCACCTATAGGCCAAATCTTGAAGTTTCAAGAATTGAGATCTGAGAAGAAGGAAGTGCAAAACTTGAGCCTCAAGATCACATTCAGAGATTTCAAAAATTCAAGATGGGACTAAGACAACAGTAAGGTCGTATTAGTCCTCCAAGTGGAATTTTGAAGAGATTCTTTCGGATCTTATTCTGACATCTAAAGATTCTACATTTCCCTTGAAAAACAATAGTGGGACTAAGACAACAGTAAGGGCATCTTAGTCCCCCCTGGAATATTTTGACAACATTTTTGCATTTCTAGAATCCTCATCACATTTCCAAACTTCCCAGGTACACATCCTAACTTACAGTTGCTTAATTTTGTCATTTGCACTCTTCATTTGGCTTGCATTACTAGGTTTTGTGAGTTGAATTTAAAGTTGTCTTTTCCAAGATTTTTCTTGGTCGTGAACCCTTCAAAGCCTAAAATAATCCCCCCTAGGCCTTCCTTGTTATGAATTGAATCACCTTTGGGATCCTAGGACATTCTTGAATGAACAATTAATTGGGAGAAGAGTGGTGTTATATGACCTAGGCCATGTATAGCTTCCCCCACGTTTCCCTATTGTTCAAGGAAAAATTAAGCTCAATTAAATTAAGAGGGCCCAAATAAGTGTGTAAATGCAAAGGGGTACATTTAACAACACTAAATTAAGGCATTATTAAGTCCAATTTAAACTAGGAGTTCGCAAAAAATTGAGAAAATGTAAAGGGTTACATTTTCCTACACTACATTAGTAACATGCCAAAATGAGATATCAAAGAAGATATCATGTATATTTTCAAGACTCAAACAACATATCACCCAACACACCCAATTTACCAAACTAATCCACAACCGAATACCATAGTCAGGAACTAATCAAGGATTCCTCTAAAAACATATATGTGCAAATCTAAAACCAATTAAATATCTAGAATAATAGATCACACTTATTTCATCTAAGCAAGTGAATACACGAGATCTACACAAACACACAACTTTTAGAACATAGGAAAATTGTAATACCTTCAAAGGAAATAGGTTGTCTAGAATCTTATAACAACTTCACAACCACCATCATAATCACCAATGGTAAAACATATACCAATATTTCCTCAATGAGAAATCTGAAAAACTCCTCATACCATGCATGAAGCATACATGTAAATGTGCAACTATCTTACATCAAGATAACCCAGGGGATTAATCTGAAAAATAGTTCATCTGCAGATCTACAAATCTGCAAGCTTTGATTAACCATGAAAAAATTGCAAAACCACCATGTTTACAAACACACATGCAAATCCATATCCACTTTTCATTTGGAAAACTCACAAGTCTAACATGAACAATGGAACATCATGAATATGCATAACCATCAATTTTTTAATGAAATTCCACAAAAAATTCTTAGATACAAGCAACATGAAACTGAACCATGCAAGTACAACCAACCAAAGGAAGAAGAGGTCTAGGAACTCAAGGACCATTTGTAGGCCAACTTCACAACCACCATCATGTACAATCATACATAGGAGCTAAGCTATTATAGAGGCTTTCAGATCATCCAATGATCAATCCCATAGCCTACACGAATTCAGGGTTATTCAAACAACGCCTTCCAATGCTAGGGACTAAAACCAAGCACTCAACATAGGCACATCAAACCATATTCATAACAACATAAGTTTTTCCATATGACTAGGGAACCAAACACAAACAAATAATATGAATACTATGTTACACACGACCATAAAATGTGAGAAAACCACCATGCACAGGGGTTATAATACACTATCAAATATGAGCTCCAAATCAATTTCATATTAAATGAAAACATATGATCAACTCAAAAATACTCCATCTTCTCCATCCTTCACAATTCTTGTTGTCTCTTGAAAACATGATCAATTGCAAAACTTCTACTCAAGCACATATTAATAATCAACCAAATTCTTCAAAATAAGTTCCCTCAAGATTTCCAGCTAAGGAATCATAACAGACGAAATTTCTAGAATCCTAAACACCATGAATTATTCGAATGCAATAACATGCAAGCACAAGAGATTATCATGCAATCTAATGTAAGTACATGCAAGTCACATGTAAGTACATGAAACTCACATACATGCACATGCAAAGCATGGAACTAAGCTTTGATACCAAATGAAAGGAAATAACAAACTCAGAAAGACTTTTGAGAACCAGTATAAACCTTTAGTATCTTATGTTTCTCATGATAGAAGTACATACTACTATGTTTTAAAGCCAAAACACACATAATTTAATTTCCATCACATTAATCCTTAGAGGAAAGATAATGTAGTTTGCAAATCTAGGAAAAATTCAGTAGCATAATGGCATGTAAATTAACATATGAAGAATGAGAAAGAAAGATAGACAAAAGAGAAACAACAATGATATATGTGGGGAAAACCATTTCAAGTAAAAAAAAACCACACTCAAAAGCATCAAACCAATATATTAATCTACAACAAACAAGTTACAATACACTTGCAGGCTCACAACCTTAACATGGAGATTACATCTTGTTCTTTTGGAGAAAATTTGATTTTTATATTCCTAAAATAAAATTTTCTTCTCTCGTCAAAGACATAAAATTTTCCAATGTTTATAAACCTCTATCATGGGAACCCAGGAATTTCATGTGTCATATCCATAGTTTCTACATGCACAAGTCAAAACTATCCAAAAAAGAAACCTGCCAAACATGCAATGACATGCACCAATATGCAACAACACGAAACAACATACAAGGTGTCCAACTTAAGATTTTATGCAAATATTAATTCACCTTGACATGTATGGAATCACACTAGGGAAAATATAGCCACTTACCAATTTTGAACTTCCCTTTGACCCAATCTCTTTGAGTGGTTGTCATAGTCCCGTTTAGTAACTTTCCAAAATTTTGCCAAGTGATAACTTGAAAAATAATGACACATGCCACTATGGTGCACCTTTGAGATGTTTTCAAAAACACATCTTCCCTATTGAGTGACCAAGTGACAAATGATACAATTTTATGCCCTCCACCAAACATGTAAAAAGCCAACTCACAATCGTGTCCCAAAAAAAGTTATAGCAACTTAGAAACATATCACTTAGTATTTAATTGATAAAACATGTAACAAGGGGGATAATTTAATGAATTAAATAATCTTGGGACTCTCTAAGGTTGAGACACTATAATCCCAACATTCTCCCACTGGTCGAAGACCTTACGAGAGTCAAAAGAAACATAAGATTTCAACTACAAGGAGCCAATCAATGAAACAACATTATCACAACCATCCATGAAACCACATGAATCTCCAAAATGATCTCATGCACTAAAAAGATACCTCAATCAACATCTAATATGCCCACCATATCAAGCAAGAACTCCCATCATCCTCCATATTCCACCCATGGAGCAATCCAAGGTATAGATGCACCAATCCAAAGAACACAAGCATCAAATCTAAGTGATAATAAAGGTTGTGGGCTACTACCATAAATTCATTATGCTCACAAGCTTTACAAAAGCACCAATGTCGAACTTCAAACACATTTCCTAAACACAACTTTGAAGTCCAAAATTCCTCTAAGAACAAGATCAAACATGAATATTCTAAAATAGTTAGAACAACCACAATTGATTATTTACATCCAACTAAAAAAACCAAATGACTGGAAAAATAAACAATAAAAAAAGATAATCCATCCAATTATCCATAGCTCAAAGGTATCCAAAATCTCAGTAGAACTTATGCCAACAACATATCTAGCCCATAAACTGCAATCACAAGCTTCATGTGTCAAACATGTCAATGCAGAACACACATCTATGAACTCCCATTGCATGGGTAATGTCAAATCTAAAAATAGACCATGGCATACCAATTCTACCATTCAACACTTATACTAAGGTGTGAAAAATAATCCAACCATGTAGTAACAAAGAAAATCAAAATGATCTAGTCTTTAATAACATGTCACCATAACTCTCCCAAGTCTACCAAACTAAATCATGTGAACATGAACCTCCAAGAAAAAGTCATAGAATACAAAGAAAACATGTAAATCATATCCCAATCATATCCTTTCACCAACACCTTAAAGTTCCAAGTTGTGTCAGGTAAGATCTCCTTCACAACCCCAAAGGAAAAGCCTCAAGAACACCCAAACATTCAATCTCATTAGATCAAACATAACATATATATCTCATTTCACCAAAATGGATGTAATCCTCCCTAAACAAGGAAGATCAAAATCATAACATTCCCTCACTAGGAAAATAACCCAATAAAATCTGCAAAAATTTTCATGAATCAAATCAAATACCCAAGGAGATAAACATGCCACACACTCCTCAGATGAACCATACAAAAGTAGAAAGAATAGTTCAAGGTCCATCTCCATGAGAATAAAACACATAAAACATAATGCATCTAAAAACAAAATGGGCTCAACCTTTCAGATGATTGTTTTTTGAGTAGAACAAGAGTGGGGAATGAGATTACTCCTCCAAGATATACCAAGTCTCATAGACTTTATCCAAGAACAAAATCCTCTCATGTCCATCATGAAGTAATATTGATATCCAGGAGTAAGGATCCTCATTTTATTTTTTTCCAAAACCAAACAACTGCCTCACCCAAGTCTGCAAGTATCCATGAGCATATGCAATTGATCAATCCATGCTAACACTCCAAATGCAACATTGAACTCTCATGAAGCTCTCAAGCACATGACCAAGATACCCAATACCAAGAGAACTAACTAGACTATTGCTAAAGCTCCAACCATGGAATTAGGTATCCAAACATAACATCATGGTCTAACCATCTCCTCCTAGGAGATCACATGCAATAATGCATACATCCTAGTCTTAAGAGAACATGTATGATGCCAAAAATATAAACTAAGAAACATCTCTAATTATTTGAAGATCTCCTACTAGTAAACCTATAAATGTGAAAGTACTCTTCTATAGCAACAGGATCTAAGAGCTCCTACAAGACATCCACAAACACTAAGAAGATCATCCACTAGCAATGATGAATCCATGTCATTTCTAGAGCTCCCATTGAATCAGCGTACCGAGATACACATGGAAATATGACAACCATCTCCTAAATAAAGATCATCCATGGTCCACACACACTCAACTGCAATCCCAACAACTCCAAAGAACAAGTGGAACCAAGACCTCCAAGCCAAGAAGATAAAATTGTATGCTACAAGTCCCATAACTGATTATTTAGGCACTCAACATCCATCCTCTCATCCCAATGCAACAAATACTAGTGTACAAATGACCAGAAACAAGGCCAAATAAATACTTTATTGCACACAACCACAAAATATAAGAAAACCACCATGCATGGGGGCTATAATACACTTTCAAACAAGGGCTCCAAATTAATTTCATATTAAATGAAATCACACGATCAACTCCAAAATACTCCATCTTATCCATCCTTCACAATGCCTGTTGTCTCCCGAAAACAAGACCTGCTACAAAATTTCTGCTCAGACAAGGATTAATAATCAACCCATTTCTTCAAAACATATTCCCTCAAGCTTGCCAAGATAAGGAATTACAACCAAAGAAATTTCTAGAACCTTAAACACCATGAATTCTTCACATGCAATTACATGCAAGCACATACAAGTACCATGCAAGATCATGCAAGTACATGCAACTCACATGCAATTACACACAAATCACATACATGCACATGCACGCACATGCAAAACATGTAATTGAGCTTTGACACCAAATGAAAGGAAATGACGAACTCAGAAAGACTTCTGAGAACTAGTATGCACCTTCAATATCTTATGTTTCTCGTGATACAAGTACATACTACTATGTCTTAGAGCGAAATAAGACATAGTTTAAATTCCATCATATTAACCGTTAGAGGAAAGATAATCTAGTTTGTAGATCTAGGAAAATTCTAACATCATAACGCCATGTAAATTAACATTTGAAGAATGAGAAAGAAGAAAGATAGACGTAAGAGAAAGAACAACAAAATACATGGGGAAAAACCTTTCATGTAAAAAACCCCACACTCCAAAGCATCAAACTAATGTATTAATCTGTAAAAACAAGCTATAATAATACACTTGTAGGCTCACAACCTTAACATGAATATTACATCTTTCTCTTATGGAAAAAATCTGATAGCATAACCCTGCAATATTTTTTTCTTCTCTCATCAAAGACATAAACATTTCTAATGTTTATAGACCCATATCATGGGAACCCAAGATATCCATGTGACATCTCTACAATCTCTACATGCGTGCAAACTAAAATAAAGAACATGCCCAAGTCCATACTATCCAAAAAAGTAACCTACCAAACATGCAACAACATGCACCAACATGCAACAGCATGCAACAACATGCAAAAAAATACAACAACATACAAGGCATCCAACTTAATATTTTATGCAAATATTATGTCACCATAGTCTCTTCGAGTGGTTGTCATAGTCCCGTTTAACAACATTCAAAAATTCTTCCAAGTGATAACTCAAAAACAATGACACATGTCACTATGGTGCACCTTTGAGAGGTTTTCACAAAGTCATCTTCCCAATTTAACACCCAAGTGACAAGTAGCACAATTTCATGCTCTCCACCAAACATGTAGGAAGCCAACTCGCAATCGGGTCCTAGAAAGTGTTATAAAAACTTAGAAACATATCACTTAGGAGTTAATTAATAAAATATGCAGCAAGGGGACTAATTTAATTGATTAAATAATCTTGGGACTCTCTAAGGTTGAGACACCTTAATCCCAACACATCACATGGGTTATACATTATTATGGCTTAGTATGTTGTTTGTAACATTAGGATAAATACTTAATGTCGGTTACACATTGGGAAAATATTTAATATTGGAAACTTAATACCAAAAGGGAAAATTTAGTACCAAAAATTAAATTAATGGGACATGATTTTGTAAGATCATGGTATTAGGAACATGGTTTATGTAATAACATTTGGTGGTTTTGTACAAGCTTGTTTCTATAAAATTAAGCACATGAGTATTTGTTGAGGTTGGCTATCATAACATTTGGTTTATTGACTAGGGTTGATTGAGTATCTCTTATAAGTTATATGTGTGAGAAAAGGGAGAATGGATTGAGATTTATCATTACATGATTCTCATTTTCTTGTTCACATGTAGTTCAATTAAAATCTTGATGTTTAAAAATCCTTGAACTGATACACTACAAGTATAATGCAATATGTATTCATGAGATAATATATTGAGTATGTGAATGCTCTTGAAGGCTATTTTTTTCTGTTAGATTGTTTTTGCAAGGTACATCTTTTATCACATTGAAGGCATGTTTTTTTATTCCTTTGCATCTATTCAAAGGAATCACTAACCTAGCCAAGGAAGCATCTATAAAAATTACATAATTTTTTATAGGAACGGGCATTTTAAGGATTTATGCACTATAGTCACTCCTCGAGAACTTGGAAATCCCTCACACTGGTTGGAGTAGGAAAAATTCTTCTCCTTTTGTTGAAGAGAGTTAATGGGATCCAACACTCTCGAGAAACCCATGATGAAATAATCATGGTAATTGCCTAATCCCATCAATTTATAAACCTTAGACACATTTGTGGCTATTGGCCAGTCCAAAATTTCCTTAGCCTTTGAGGGATCTACCATGACACCCTATCTAGATATAACATGCCCTAAATATCTAACTTTATAATGAAAGAATTTGTACTTTACCAAGTTTCCATAAAGTTGGTTTTGATGCAATTATTGAAGAACTTGACACAAGTGGACCTCATGATCCTCCATTATCCTTAAATAAATCAAGGAACACCAAGATAAATCAAGCTACGTAGGTGTGGAATAAACCATTCATCAAGTTCATGAACATCGATGAATTTGTCAACTTTAATAAAACTATGGTAAACTCATAGTGCCCATAATAAATTTAAAAAGTTTCCCAATGAATATCAACCTTCTAAATGTGAAATTGATGATAACTATACCTAAGATCAATTTTAGAAAGCATCCTAACCCTCTTCATTTGATTGAATAAATCAATTTGTAGTAAGGGATAATGGTTCTTCACCACCATGTTATTGAATTGTTAGTAATCGATACAAAAATGAAGAGACATGTTCTTCTCTTTCATGAAGATGATAGGAACACCCCAAGGAGATACACAAGTAATAGTGTGCCACTTATGAAGCAATTCTTCCAACTATAACCGAAGCTTATTGAGCTCCTAAGTAGTCATATGGTATGATAGATGTGAGATGGGTCAACTACAAGTATAACGTTAATATGAAATTCCACATTCTACTTCAGTGAGGGATGACATTAAGAAACATGTTAGCGGAATCCCTCAAGTGTGGGTGATTATCGAGGGAAACTTCCTTCCAGGCTCCGGGTTCCGGACCTTCCACTGCCATCAGAGAACTTTGCTTCTGGATTGCTGTCTTTTTGTTGGTCCTTTGCTTTTCGTCCACTGGCTGCCGTCCTTCCGCCATCCGAGTTCTGGACCTTCCGTCGCTGTCCAAGAACTTTTCTTCTGGATTTTTGTCTTTATGTTGGTCATTTTCCTTCCGTCTACTGGTTCATGTCCTTTCGGCCTCTGGGTTTTGTACCTTTCACCGCCATCCAAGAACTTTGCTTCTGGATTGCCGTCTTTTAGTCCGTCGTCCTTGCGACCTCCAGGTTCCAGACCTTCCACCGCCATCTGGGAACTTTTCTTCCGGATTGCTGTCTTTCTATCCGTCGTCCGCTGGTTGTCATCCTTCCGGCCTCCGGGTTTTTGGACCTTTCACCACCGTCCGAGAACTTTGCTTCTGGATTGTTGTCTTTCTGCTGGCCATTTGCTTTTCATCTGATGGCTCACGTCCTTCTGGCCTCCGGGTTCCAGACCTTTTGTCGCTGTCCAAGAACTTTGCTTCTGGATTGGTGTCTTTTCGCTACCCATTTTCCTTACGTCCATTGGCTCTTGTCCTTCCGGCCTCTAGGTTTCAAACCTTTCATCACCGTCTGAAACTTTGCTTCTGGATTGTTGTCTTTTCACTGGTTGTTTTCTTTCCATCCACTAGTTTCCATCCTTCCAACCTCCAGGTTCTGGACCTTCCATCGCTGTCGATAACTTTTCTTCCGAATTGCTGTCTTTTTGTTGGCCATTTTATTTACGTTCATTGGCTATCGTCCTTTCGACATCCAGGTTCCAAACCTTCCGCCTGTTGTCCGCCTTCCATCTGACTTCCGTCCACCTTGTGTCCGCCGGCCGTCAGCCTCTCAGGTTATGGAATCTGGAACTCCACCCCCGAAATTATGTTTCACCTTGGCTATTCAAAATAAGAAACTCTTGAAAGTTTTCCCTCTTCATGAATTCGGTAGCCCCAATGATGATCCAAATGCCTCCTAATCCAAAAATGGGCTTTGACCCACATATTGAAATTGGACACTTTTCCCCATGAACTTTTCAAATTCCAAATCTATAGATGAGAGAAATCATCCGGGTTGCCTTGCCCTGTTTGCCCTTTTAAAACAACATTCTGGCCAGGGAAGTTCGGCCTCTCGGGCCCAGATCGTCCAAACTCCCTCCAGTAAACTGCTAATGACAATTTACACTAAATATTATGATGTTTTAATGATGCTTGGGTGAATCTAACAAGGAGTTTGCAAGATTTGATTTGTGTATGAAAGCACTTACGATACTTCATGTATGCAGGTTTCAAGAAGCCTACCGTGGGTTCATTGGGGAGACCCATTGAGAAAGCTGAACATGGAAAGCACATAGCTCCTATCACCATTCATTTAATGCCCACCTCTCCTCATGACACACATCAGCATAACTGGCATCAGAAGAAGGCCTATGCCAAGGAAGTCAATGAAAAAATGCAAGGGAGTGGCCTTGAAGAAAGCATAAGGGAGTTGTCCTACTTTTCACCAAATTATGATGATCTTTAAGGGGTTGTCCACCCAAATCGGAGGCAAAAAATCCATTGATTCCATTCGTCGACAGACCTATTTGATCCAATGAAGAATGTTGCAAGTCCATCAAGAAAAGGGCAACTTTGAAACAGTTTCAGCTACAGTAAAAGGAAAATCAGCTAGAAGACAAAACTGCTACAACACCTGGGCACTAAAAGACAAAATAGGGAAAAGACAAGATGTATTTTAAATTGATGAATATTGTGGGGTAGGTGAAGCCCTAGTGCAATAAAATCTAGGCCACACAATATAATTCAATCCTAGCCATTCATTCGAGCTTTGGAAAACTATAAATAGGGGTCTTCCCCTCATTTGTAAGGGTTTTTTGGAGAGCTGGAGTAAAAAGCATTCTGTAGCAATAGAAAGCAACATTGCATGATTTATGAGTGTTTCCTTTTGAGCTTGCTCATTATGTGTGCATGGTTCTACTTCCCTTATTAGTTTAGTAGTTAGTTTTTTGAAGGGAAGTGGTGATGGTGTTTATTGTTACAGTATTTGATGAATTTCCAGCTCATGCTTTTTGTGGTTTGTTGATGATGAATCACTTTGTAAATCTAGTCTGAGTTTCTTTACTTTATTTGTGCAACTTAGTTCGATTGCATGTGCATGATGTGTGTGTAAAATATGAAAATTTGCAGTCTTAGAAGATTGCACTGGTTTTGTGTAACTGTAGGTTCCTCTTGGCCAAGCAAAACCTAGTTTAGGGAGTTTGTCTACTGTAGAAGCCTCCATGATCACTGTTCATTTGTAGTTTCGAGTGCAGGAACACTCTCTCTTCCTTGCTCTTTTTCCTTTTTTTTAATAATTAACCTTAGGCAAGGTTCATTGCACATTGTAAAGCTAAATCCAATGGTAAAATGGAGTTCAAGATTATTGTTTGAACCTGTAGCAAATGCACAACAACTCTCCCATCTTAAAACTCCATTAGCAAATCCAACTTCCCCACTTTGTGACTCATCTGTAAGTCCACCTTGTGATTCCAACAAATCGAATGAAACAATTGAGATATTCCAAGCACTGTCAAGAACTGACATAGAGACCTTGGGATAGTTTTATGCAATCTGATTGTGGAAGATTGTCTTTCAAGAGAGGTGATGCACCTATGCATTACCTGTGTTGAGAAGTGCATAAAAAACACATGAACAATACTGAGTTATACATTTTGGGGGCAATCGCTTCCCTTCTCATGATTTAGGTTATTGGAAACATATGACATGGCATATGTGTTTTCGAGTAAGCTCTCATGTCTTCTTCTACTTTAAAGAAATTTCTCACAACAATGGTGTTAGCAACCACTTTAAACTAGGGGCATACATCGACACTCATGTTTCATTATGCGATTTTCTTTCTTCCTACGATGTGTTCCTTTCTTGGTGGTGTCATTGGGTTTGATTTCTTCCAAGAGCATGATATTCCTTGCATTTGTCTTCTCTTGGAGATGTTAAGAACAATGTTCCATAAGATGAGACCTTGCACGAACTAAGAAAAGTCCCATCGAACATTTCTCTTTTTTGTTGCAGTTTTGTACCTTATTAAAGTCGCAAAGGTATGACTTTGATATGGTTCCTCAGGGCTCACCTAGTGAACAACTAGCTTCACTAGCCCTTGTGAATGTGCATTTTCTCTTTGTACCTTATTAAAGTCATGGATGTATGGCTTTGATATGGTTCCTCGAGGCTCACCTAGTGAACAACTAGCTTCACTAGCCCTTGTGAGCATGCATTTTCTTTTTGTCCTTATCATAGTCATGTGGGTATGAATTTGGTATGGATTTCCTAGGGCTCACCTAGTGAGCAACTAGCTTCACTAGCCCTTGTGAGCATGTGTCTTGTTTGCATAGTGGACAACGCATTCCACTTGTAAACCTTTTTTGGACAAACATCCTAGACTCGGTCCACAACATGTTGGATGACCAATCGAATCTTGATCCATAGCATTTTTCCATTTTTCTTTTTCTTTTTCTTTTTTCTTTCTCCTATCTTTGATGGTGTATGTTTGTGGTCTGGTTATGGCTTCATATATCATTCACAAATGTGTTCCTTTGTGCCTATGTTGGTCTATCATAGGATCTTGATCCTAGGGACTTGGACACCCTCTTGGTTATTGTCATATTATCTTACTAACATTCATACATTTGAACCCCTCTTGATTGCATGGTTGGCTACTTTAGTATGAGTTTGAAGCAAGTTCATCCTCTCACTAAAGTGGGGGCTAAATGTAGTGTACGAAAATGCATACCCTTGAATTTTCACACTTTTTTCGGCCCCCCTTGTTTTATTTATCTTTATTCGTCTTAATTGGTCATATTTTGCATCCACAATCCTAATAAATTACATATTTTTATGGCTAATCCAGACAAACATCAAAGAATAAATGATAATTTAATGATTCTGGTTGTGTGTCCCTAATTTTTGGGTTGGGACTAAGATGCTACCTAGGGATCTTTGTCCGCCAAGGGTCTTGGGACCTTGATTTCAAAGGTACCCTAAACGGGCCCCTTTTTGGAGTCTGTGCCCCAAGTTTCAAGCCTTGGGACTAAGACGCCTCCTAAGGCATCTTAGTCCCCCTTAAGTTATTTTTGAGATTTAATTTCAAATCTTGGTAAGATTTAGCCTCCTTTAATTAATGAATTCATATGTCGGCTTGTTGTGGTATAATTACGAGATATCAAGCATGGATAAGTATAAATACAAGGTTCATTCACTCATTTTCACCTAAGAATTTTGTGAGAGCATTCCTAATAGCATAATTGAGTTCACAAGATAATTCAAGAGCAATTCTTCAAGCATTTGGAGCTATCATCAAGATTCAAGCATCATATCAAGGATATTCTTGCATCATGTGTGTTTTTGAGTTAACATTTGTGATGTAGGGTTTTGATTCAAGCAAACAATTCAAGTCAAGATCTATCAAGCATTCATTGGATTCAAGATCTACATTCAAGATAGGCACTTCACACAAGTTCATAGATTTTACAAGGGTTTGGTGAGTTGCAACATAGCACTTTGTTCATTCATCATTTCCCTCCATTATTTCACTTCATTTCAAGGTTTAATTACCAACAAGGGGTTTGACCAAGGCAAACCCCCATTTACTAACAATCAACAAGTTTTTCCTCTCTTGCATGTTTGTGTTTGTAGATTTAGGTTGAGGACTTGAAGATCATTTGAAGTGAAAATTTGTAAAGTTGCATAGAAAAGTTGTCATCTTCAGAGAAAATCGCTTATAGGCCAGATCTGGAAGTTTCAAGACCTGAGATATGAGAAGAAGGAAGTGCAAACCTTGAGCCTCAAGATCACATTCAGAGATTAAAAAAATTAAAGATGGGACTAAGACAACAGTAAGGGCGTATTAGTCCTCCAAGTGGAATTTTGTAGAGATTATTTCGGATCCTATTATGACATCCAAGGATTTTGCATTTCCCCAAAAAAAAACAGTGGGACTAAGACAACAATAAGGGAATCTTAGTCCCCCTTGGCATATTTTGACAACATTTTTGCATTTCCAGAATCCTCATCACATTTCCAGACTTCCCAGGTACACACATCCTAACTTACAGTTGCCTAATTTTGTCATTTGCACTCTTCATTTGGCTTGCATTACTAGGTTTTGTGAGTTGAATGTTAAGTTGTCTTTTCCAAGCTTTTGCTTGGTGGTGAACCCTTCAAATCCTAAAATAATCCCCCTAGGCCTTCCTTGTTATGAATTGAATCACCTTTGGGTTGATAGTCAATCCAATTTGGGATCCTAGGACATTCTTGAATGAACAATTAATTGGGAGAAGAGTGGTGTTATATGACCTAGGCCATATAGCTTCCCCCCATGTTTCCCTATTGTTCAAGGCATAATTAAACTCAATTAAATTAAGAGAGCCTAAATAAGTGTGTAAATGCAAAGAGTTACATTTAACAACACTAAATTAAGGCATTATTAAGTCCAATTTAAACGAGGAGTCCCCAAACAAGTGAGAAAATGTAAAGGGTTACATTTTAGTACACTACATTAGTAACATGCCAAACTGAGATATAAAAGAAGATATCATGTAGATTTTAAAGATTCAAACACCAGATCACCAACACACCCAATTTACCAAACTAGACCACAACTGAGTACCATAGACAAGAACTAATCAAGGATTCCTCTAGAAACATATATGTGCAAATCTAAAACCAATTAAAAATCTAGAATAATATATCACACTTATATCATCTAAGCAAGTGAATACTCGAGATCTACACAAACACAACTTTTAGAACATAGGAAAACTGTAATACCTTCAAAGGAAATAGGTTGTCTAGAATCTTATAAAAACTTCACAACCACCATCATAATCACCAATGGTAAAACATATACCAATATTTCCTCAATGAGAAAGCTAAAAAAATCCTCATACCATGCATGAAGCATACATGTAAATGTGAAACTATCTTACATCAAGATAACCCAAGGGATTAATCTATAAAATAGTTCATTTGCAGATCTATAAATCTGCAAGCTTTAAATAACCATGAAAAAATTGCAAAACCACCATGTTTACAAACACACATGCAAATCCATATCCACTTATCATTTGGAAAACTCACAAGTCTAACAAGACCATTGGAACATCATGAATATGCATAACCATCGATTTTTTAATGAAAATCCATAAAAAATTCTTAGATACAACCAACATGAAACTGAGCCATGCAAGTACAACCAACCAAAGGAAGAAGAGGTCCAGGAACTCTAGGACCATTTGTAGGCCACCTTCACAACCACCATCATGTAAAATCATACATAGGAGCTTAAGCTATTCTAAAAGCTTTCAGATAATCCAATGATCAACCCCATAGCCTACAGGCATTCAGGGTTATTGAAACAATACCTTCCAATGCTAGGGACTAAAACCAAGCACTCAACATAGGCACGTCAAACCATAGTCATAACAACACAAGTTTCTCCATATGAATAGGGAACCAAACACAAACAACTAATATGAATACTATGTTACACACGACCATAAAATGTAAGAAAACCACCATGCACATGGGTTATAATACACTATCAAATATCAGCTCCAAATCAATTTCATATTTAATGAAAATATATGATCAACTCAAAAATACTCCATCTTCTCCATCCTTCACAATTCTTGTTGTCTCTTGAAAACATGATCAATTGCAAAACTTCTACTCAAGCACATATTAATAATCAACCAAATTATTCAAAATAAGTTCCTTCAAGCTTTCCAGCTAAGGATTCATAAGATACGAAATTTCTAGAATCATAAACACCATGAATTATTCACATGCAATAACATGAAAACACATGAAAGTATCATTAAATCTCATGTAAGTACATGCAAGTCAGATGTAAGTACATGAAACTCACATACATGCACATGCAAAGCATGGAACTAAGCTTTGATACCAAATAAAAGGAAATAACAAACTCATAAAGACTTTTGAGAACTAGTATGAACCTTCAGTATCTTATGTTTCTCATGATAGAAGTATATACTACTATGATTTAAAGAAGAAACACACACAATTTAATTTCCATCACATTAATCCTTAGAGGAAAGATAATGGAGTTTGCAAATCTAGGAAAAATTCAATAGCATAATGGCATGTAAATTAACATCTGAAGAATGAGAAAGAAAGATAGAAAAAAGAGAAACAACAAAGATATAGATGGGGAAAACCATTTCGAGTAAAAAACCCCACACTCAAAAGCATCAAACCAATGTATTGATCTACAACAAACAAGTTACAATACACTTGCAAGCTCACAACCTTAACATGGAGATTACATCTTGTTCTTTTGGAGAAAATTTGACAACATAACCCTATAATAAAATTTCCTTCTCTTGTCAAAGACATAAAAATTTCCAATGCTTATAAACCTCTATCATGGGCACCTAGGAATGCCATGTGTCATATCCATAGTTTCTACATGCATGGAAACTAAAACGAAGAACATGCACAAGTCCAAACTATCCAAAAAAGCAACCTGCCAAACATGCAATGACATGCACCAATATGCAACAACATGAAAGAACATACAAGGTGTCCAAATTAAGATTTTATGCAAATATTAAGTCACCTTGACATGTATGGAATCACACTAGAGAAAATATAGCCACCTACCAATTTTGAATTTCCCTTTGACTCAATCTCTCCGAGTGGTTGTCATAGCCTGGTTTAGCAACTTTCCAAAATCTTGCCAAGTGATAACTTAAAAAATAATGACACATGTCACTATGGTGCACCTTTGAGATGTTTTCAAAAACACCTCTTCCCTATTGAGTGACCAAGTGACAAATGACACAATTTCATGCCCTCCACCAAACATGTAAAAAGCCAACTCACAATCGTGTCCCACAAAGTGTTATAGCAACTTAGAAACATATCACTTAGTATTTAATTGATAAAATATGCAACAAGGGGGATAATTTAATTAATTAAATAATCTTGAGACTCTCTAAGGTTGAGACACTATAATCCCAACATTCTCCCACTTGTCGAAGACCTTACAGGAGTTAAGAGAAACATAAGATTTCAACTACAAGGAGCCAATCAATGAAACAACATTATCTCAACCATCCACGAAACCATATTAATCTCCAACATGATATCATGCACTAAAAAGATACCCGAATCAACATCCAATATGTCCACCATATCAAGAAAGAACTCCCATCATCCTCTATATTCCACCCATGGAAGAAAATGGAATAATCCAAGGTATAGATGCACCAATCCAAAGAACACAAGCATCAAATCTAAGTGATAATTAAGGTTGTGGGATACTACCATAAATTCATTGTGCTCACGAGCTTTACAAAAGCACCAATGTCGAACTTCAAACACATTTCCTAAAAACAACTTTGAAGTCCAAACTTCCTCCAAGAACAAGATCGAACATGAATATTCTAAAATAGTTAGAACAACCACAAGTGATTATTTACATCCAACTAAAAAACCTGCATGACTGGAAAAAGAAACCATAAAAAAAGATAATCCATCCAATTATCCATAGCTCAAAGGTATCCAAAATCTCAGTAGAACTTATGCCAACAACATATCTAGCCCATAAACTGCAATCACAAGCTTCATGTGTCAAACATGTCAATGCACAACACACATATAGGAACTCCCATTGCATGGGTAATGTCAAATCTAAAAATAAACCATGGCATACCAATTCTATCACTCAACACTTATACTAAGGTGTGACAAATAATCCAACCATGTAGTAACAAAGAAAAATCAAAATGATCTAGTCTTGAATAACATGTCACCATAACTCTCTAGAGTCTACCAAACTAAATCATGTGAACATGAACCTCCAAGAAGAATTCATAGAATAAAAAGAAAACATGTAAATCATATCCCAATCATGTCCTTTCACCAACACCTTAAAGTTCCAAGCTATGTCAAGTAAGATCTCCTTCACAACCCCAAAGGAAAAGCCTCAACAACACCCAAATGTTCAATCTCATTAGATGAAACATAACATATATATATATATATATATATATATATATATATATATATATATATATATCATTTCACCTAAGCCTCCCTAAACAAGGAAGATCAAAATCATAACATTCCCTCACTAGGAAAATAACCCAATAAAATCTCCAAAACTTTTCATGAATCAAATCAAATACCCAAGGAGATAAAAATGCCACACACTCCTCAAATGAACATTACAAAACTAGAAAGCATAGCTCAAGATCCATCTCCATGAGAAGACACCACATAAAACATAATGCATCTAAAAACAAAATGGGCTCAACCTTTCAAATGATTATTTTTTGAGTAGAACAAGAGTGGGGAATGAGATTACTCCTCCAAGATATAGCAAGTCTCATAGACTTTATCCAAGAGAAAAATCCTCTCATGTCCATCATGAATTAATATTGATATCCAAGTGTAAGGATCCTCAATTTTTTTTCCAAAACCAAACAACTACCTCACCCAAGTCTCCAAGTATCCATGAGCATATGCAATTGATCAATCCATGCTAACACTCCAAATGCAACATTGCACTCTCATGAAGCTCTCAAGCACATGACCAAGATACCCAATACCAAGAGAACTAACTAGACTATTGCTAAAGCTCCAACCATGGAATTAGGTATCCAAACATAACATCATGGTCTAACCATCTCCTCCTAGGAGATCACATGCAATAATGCATACATCCTAGTCTTAAGAGAACATGTATGATGCCAAAAATATAAACTAAGAAACATCTCTAATTATTTGAAGATCTCCTACTAGTAAACCTATAAATGTGAAAGTACTCTTCTATAGCAGCAGGATCTAAGAGCTCCTACAAGACATCCACAAACACTAAGAAGATCATCCACTAGCAATGACGAATCCATGTCATTTCCAGAGCTCCCATTGAATCGGCGTACCGAGATACACATGGAAATATGACAACCATCTCCTAAATAAAGATCATCCATGGTCCACACACACTCAACTGCAATCCCAACAACTCCAAAGAACAAGTGGAACCAAGACCTCCAAGCCAAGAAGATAAAATTGTATGCTACAAGTCCCATAACTGACTATTTAGGCACTCAACATCCATCCTCTCATCCCAATGCAACAAATACTAGTATACAAATGACCAGAAACAAGGCCAAATAAATACTCTATTGCACACAACCACAAAATATAAGAAAACCACCATGCATGGGGGCTATAATACACTTTAAAACAAGGGCTCCAAATTAATTTCATATTAAATGAAATCACATGATCAACTCCAAAATACTCCATCTTATCCATCCTTCACAATGCCTGTTGTCTCCTGGAAACAAGATCTGCTACAAAATTTATGCTCATACAAGGATTAATAATCAACCAATATCTTCAAAACATATTCCCTCAAGCTTGCCAAGATAAGGAATTACAACCAAAGAAATTTCTAGAACCTTAAACACCATGAATTCTTCACATGCAATTACGTGCAAGCACATGCAAGTACCATGCAAGATCATGCAACTCACATGCAATTACACACAAATCACATACATGCACATACACGCACATGCAAAACATGTAACTGAGCTCTGACACCAAATGAAAGGAAATGACGAACTCAAAAGACTTATGAGAACCAATATGCACCTTCAATATCTTATGTTTCTCGTAATAAGAGTACATACTACTATGTCTTAGAGCGAAAGAAAACATAATTTAAATTCCATCATATTAACCGTTAAGGAAAGATAATTTAGTTTGTAGATCTAGGAAAATTCTAGCATCATAACGCCATGTAAATTAACATTTGAAGAATGAGAAAGAAGAAAGATAGACATAAGAGAAAGAACAATGATATACATGGGGAAAACCCTTTCATGTAAAAAACCCCACACTCCAAAGCATTAAACTAATGTATTAATCTGTAATAAACAAGTTATAATAATACACTTGTAGGTCACAACCTTAACATGGAGAATTTGATAGCATAACCCTGCAATAATTTTTTCTTCTCTCATCAAAGACATAAAAATTTCTAATGTTTATAAACCTATATCATGGGAACCCAAGAATTCAATGTGACATCTCTACAATCTCTACATGTGTGCAAATTGAAATAGAGAACATGCCCAAGTCCAGACTGTCCAAAAAAGTAACCTACTGAACATGCAACAACATGCACCGACATGCAACAACATGCAACAACATACAAGGCATCCAACTTAATATTTTATGCAAATATTATGTCACCATAGTGTCTTCAAGTGGTTGTCATAGTCCTGTTTAACAACTTTCCAAAATCCTTCCAAGTGATAACTCAAAAACAATGACACATGTCACTATGGTGCACCTTTGAGAGGTTTTCACAAAGTCATCTTCCCAATCCAAGTGACAAGTGGCACAATTTCATGCTCTCCACCAAACATGTAGGAAGCCAACTCGCAATCGGGTCCTAGAAAGTGTTATAGAAACTTAGAAACATATCACTTAGGAGTTAATTAATAAAATATGCAGCAAGGGGACTAATTTAATTAAATAAATAATCTTGGAACTCTCTAAGATTGAGACACCTTAATCCCAACACATCATATGGGTTAGACATTCTTATGGCTTTGTATGTTGTTTGTAACATTAGGATAAATACTTAATGTGGGTTACACATTGGGAAAACATTTAATATTGGAAACTTAATACCAAAAGGGAAAATTTAGTACCAAAAATTAAATTTATGGGACATGATTTTGTAAGATCATGGTATTAGGAACATGGTTTATGTAATAACACTTCGTGGTTTTGTACAAGCTTGTTTCTATAAAATTAAGCACATGAGTATTTGTTGAGGTTGGCTATCATAACATTTGGTTTATTGACTAGGGTTAATTGAGTATCTCTTATAAGTTACATGTGTGAGAAAAGGGAGAATGGATTAAGATTTATCATTACATGATTCTCATTTTCTTGTTCACATGTAGTTCAATTAAAATCTTGATGTTTAAAAATCCTTGAACTAATACACTACAAGTGTAATGTAATATGTATTCATGAGATAATATATTTAGTATGTGAATGCTCTTGAAGGCTATTTTTTCCTCTTAGATTGTTTTTCCAAGGTACATCTTTTATCACATTGAAGGCATATTTTTTTATTCCTTTGCATCTATTCAAAGGAAGCATCTATGAAAATTACACAATTTTCTATAGGAACGGGCATTGTAAGGATTTATGCACTATAGTCACTCCTTGAGAACTTGGAAATCCCTCACACTGGCTGGAGTAGGAAAAATTCTTCTCCTTTTGTTGAAGAGAGTTAATGGGATGCACCACTCTTGAGAAACCCATGATGAAATAATCATGGTAATTGCCTAATCCCATCAATTTATAAACCTTAGACACATTTGTGGCTGTTGGCCAATCCAAAATTGCCTTACCCTTTGAGGGATCTACCAAGATACCCTATCTAGATATAAGATGCCCTAAATATCTAACTTTATAATGAAAGAATTTGTACTTTACCAAGTTTCCATAAAATTGGTTTTGATGCAATTATTGTAGAACCTGACACAAGTGGACCTCATGATCCTCCATTATCCTTAAATAAATCAAGGAACACCAAGATAAATCAAGCTACGTAGGTGTGGAATAAACCATTCATCAAGTTCATGAACATCGATGGATTTGTCAACTTTAATAAAACTATGGTAAACTCATAGTGCCCATAATAAATCTAAAATGTTTCCCAATGAATATCAACCTTATAAATATGAAATTGATGATAACTATACTTAAGATCAATTTTAGAAAGTATCTTGACCCTCTTCATTTGATTGAATAAATCAATTTGTAGTAAGGGATAATGGTTCTTCACCGCCATCTTATTGAATTGTTAGTAATCGATATACAAATGAAGAGACATGTTCTTCTCTTTCATGAAGATGATAGGAACACCCCAAGGAGATACACAAGTAATAGTGTGCCACTTATGAAGCAATTCTTCCAACTATAACCGAAGCTTATTGAGCTCCTAAGTAGTCATATGGTATGATAGATGTGAGATGGGTCAACTACAAGTATAACGTTAATATGAAATTCCACATTCTACTTCAGTGAGGGATGACATTAAGAAACATGTTAGCAGACTCCCTCAAGTGTGGGTGATTATCGAGGGAAAATTCCTAGCACACATCCTCAAAAATATCACTCACTGTGATAATAAAAATTTGACACCCCTTTTGCATGATTTGCTTCAATTGCATGGCTATAACAATGCAAAGAGAGATGGGCCTTTAAACAACGACTATCAACAAATGATCACCATGATCATCTACACACTTATACCTTTAGGCAACCATTCATGTTGGCTTAATGAATCTCAAGCCAATCCATATTAAGAATGACCTCATAAGATCCTATGGTAGGATACAAAAATCAACGGTGGCGATGAAGGTATCAATATCCAACTTGGAAACACACACTAGGGATTTCATTCCTACCTTAGAACCTATGACTAATTCAACTTGCCAACCACACTCCTACCTTGACACCACTAGCCTACAACACTCCATCAAGGGTGGGGAAGTAAAAGTGTCTAAAACACTTGAATTAAATAAAACAAAAACTTGTACACCACCAAACATATCTTAGCTCTCCACAATAGTTCCCTAATTATTTTAATGATTATCCATTAGTGCAAATATTCAATGTGATCTAGACCAACATCTCCCACTATTTATTCATAACTAAAGGCCCCCTAATAATCATCTGCAACTACTCCCTATAGACAAGATCTTGAAAGGTGATCATTTTTCTAACATCTATGACATGGTCCAATGATCTTAAGATGTGTAGAGTTTGGTCTACTTGATTGTTAAAAGCTCAAACCACTAGGACTAGATTGATCACCCTTAGTCAAATATTGGGAATTTGACTCCTTTTGATGTTGCCTTTACCTTACAGGGTGGGAAGGACCGTTACTAGCTTATTAATCTTGTGATCCTTGGTGAGGCTTCTTCTTCTTATGCTATTGGTGTTGCTAAGGAGCTCTAGTGGGTGTAGAAGGTGACATAGACATGCCCTTGGATTGGGGTTAAGATCCTTGATGCCTTGATCTTGACTAATAAGGTGTTGGTGCTTGAGCCCCATATTATCCTCCATGGCCCTTAACCATACTCTCCTTTACCAATTTGGCCTTATGTATGATCATCTCATAGGTATCAAGTATAGTCATATGCAATACCCATAATGCAAGAGTTCAAAGCCTTCACAAACTTGGGGGCAAGCAACTTTTCAATCCTCAAGAAAATTTGCATACCATTTTAGCTCAAATAAATGGTTCTCATATTGAGCCATAGTCATTCCTACTGCTAGAGTTTATGGAATTCATCTGCACAATGCTACTTGAAATGTTTAAAGATAACGAGCATAGAATCTCTCTTGGAATGTCTCCCAAGAGATGGTAGAAATGTTCAAATTCCACTTTTGCTCCTCTTGTTCCCACGGAGTAGAAGCGTAGCCATAGAGTTATATAATAGCCAAATGAACCTTTGTGTTGCTTTCATAATGTTGCATGTTGAAATACCTACCCAAAACTAATATCCACACCTTTTCCTTGATTCCTTTAGTGCTTCAAAATTCGATGGAAGATGGAGGAGAGGAAACACGTGTATCAGGTTTTGGAATGGTGTAGGAATTTGTGTAGAGAGAAGATGAAGTGTCAATTGAAGGAAAGGACGCATGCCTTATAACAAAGCAAGGGTGAGTAAGAAGTAAGGTTAATAAGGTGTCACTAGAGAACTCATTGATTGTTGAGGTGGCCTTGTCATTGACCTTCTTTTCATCGTTGTGTTACTTGGATTCAATGTTAATTTAAGTGTAAAATAGTCAAAGCTTGTGACATCAAAAGGACCCTTAGAAAGCATTGCGGTGGTAGATTAGAAAAAAATGATGGTATTATGAGTGTAAAGAAGTGTGAAGAATTGCAAAGTCAAACCTTCATTAAATCAACCTACCATTCACAATTTTTATTATTTTTAGATAAAAAGACATAAACCTATATATATTATATTATAAAACATAAAAATTTGCAAAAGTTACAAAAATCTCGATTTTTTTATCGAAAACAAAAACTTTTCTACCAACTATCATATACTTCCAAAATTAAGTTTACCAAACCTAAGAGAATCATTTCCCTCGAGAATAAACACTTTGTTTTTATTATTTTTTAAATTGTATAAAGCATAACCAATTATTGCATAAGAAAAGTGGTAAAAGCCAAAGAATTAGCATTTAATGGTGTTTCCTTTATCTGCAAATAAAACAGCTTACCCTATCAATCATTCCTTACAAGAGATCCATATTTGAGGTATAATTTATTTCTTTTCATTAGGGTAAAAAGAAACCTATGCACTGGATGCAAAGAGCAAAAGATACAAAAAGAAAGCTACAAAGATGAAAGAGAATACCTAAAAGCAAATGTGGGGCCCCCAAAATAAAGCATCCACCTAATCCCAATCATAAAAGAGAATATTCACTGTAGAAGCTTCTCTTTTAAAAATACTCGAATACATACAAAACCACAGCCCACGGTAAAAGGATAAATGGATGGAGGAGAATAAATGTGATGCTCGACAGCCCATCAATCCCCTAAAAAATTTTGTTGCGGTAGAAGGAACATTTTAAGTGGGTACCTACTTTTTTCCTTTTTTATTTTTATTTATTTTTTTCTTGTAAGCGGCCTATGTTATAAATAGCTTCTTATCTCAAAGGACAAATATAGCCGTTTTATAATTTAAGGGGATTTTGATTTATTGATTTTTTTATTCTCCTAAATTTGGTAGAAGATCCATCAATTATGCATACAAGACAGTGAGTTCACTTCATATTGAAGATATTTTAAAAAAAAAGTTTTTGTCTATATCAATATATAAAATATCTATAATATAGAGGAGAGGATTTAGTAGTTGAGCATTTTAATTTTATGTCTTTTAAATCATATATGATAATTTTAAATCACTTTCAATTTTTTAGAGTTGATTTATTTGACAAGGCTCTTATTTATAATTAAGATTTCAGGTCCACATCATCAAACATGATGTCGCATCAACATGTTTTTCGTTGAGGTGTCTAAAAAGACCCACAAAAAAGGTGGACCACATGATTTGGCATTGAGTTAAAATAGTTGTTTGTTAAATTGCGTTTAATTGGTGTGTCGATGTGACATCACATGATTTGTTGTTTTTTAGATATGAAGTATGTATTTCACTCATGATCAACTACTAGATTTATACTATTAAAAATATTAGACATTCAATCAAAAAAATGCTACCACACTATTATAACATGCTTGACTGCTAAATCCTCTCCCCTAAACTTTTCTAATACAATTGAACTCCTCCCAAATGATAAAAGTAAGCCTATCTATTTACAAGCATGACTCTTTATAAAGCCCTTAAACACGATATGTAGTACCATGGAAAATAGAAAGCTATCATTCATTGTAAACCAATATATATACATGTGATAAAAGTGAGAAGCATATAAAGTACCAATTGAGATTAGTCAATAATTCAATCGATTAGACTATACCTTTGTGGACCTCTTTTATTTAGATATTTTATTTGGGTTAAAGGATAAGGTTGTGTCTCATGCTCTTGGATCATAAGAAGAAACATGCTAAGTTCACTCTAGATGACATTCTCCATGTGAATATCTACATATAGACAAGGTGAAAATCAATATAAAAATTTAAATTTTTATCACAATCTACATTATATATTTCATCACGAAATTTTAGAAAACATCATTATGATTATTTTTTAGATTGCAAGAATTGGGTCACACAAACCCCTATAAACTGCAGTGCGTCTAGTAAACTTTTTAATGTGATTGGCAATGCTGGCCCTCTGGTACCATGGGAGTGGGGGAGACTAGACCTCATGACCAATCTCCTGCAACAGAAAAGGTTTAGCCAACCGAACTAGGATCCCAACCCAAAAAACACCATTATAATATTTAATAAATTTTTTGTATTTCTAACCACAATTTTTTAATAATCTATATTAATTTTTATTTTAATATTTATTTACCTTTACTAAAATCTCCATATATTATGGATAAACATATATTAAATTTTATAAAAAAAATTATGAATTCTTTCAAACTTAAAATAAGAAGAAGATCACAAACTAAACTTCACTCTATACGCATTAGGAAATAATAATAAAAAAATTAAAAAATCAAATCCAATTTAAATTACAAAATCACAATTATTTTGATTTTTATAAACATTAAAAATGTATTCTATAATAAAATATTAGTGGTAGGTGGGCTCTTAGAGCAACTTAGCTAAATGGAACTAATAGTTAGTGTATTACACGTGTAACGACAATAAATTACTGCAGTAACGTTTCCCATACGCTGCCACTTTTTCAAACTTTAGTGATGGATGTGATATTTTTAAACGTTTGATACTTCCAACTTGAGTTATTTTGTAATTATTAGTTTAATTAATATTAAATTTCTCAACTAATTCCCAGTTCCCCATCACATTGGAAGCTCCTAAATTATTTTCTGTTGGTCATTATCAAGTGACTTGGTTTTCTAATTATCATAAATACTATTTATCTTAGTGCTATTGTTATTGAAGATAAATAATATTTTTAGTTTAGTGGGGTTAAATTTCTCTAAATGTCATGATTAAAAGGTATTATGTTGGTTTAGTGTTTTTTTTTTAATTATGTTTAAAATTGATTATTATTGATATGTTTGTTTTTGAAAATGATATATTATTTTAGTATATTAGTATTTTATTTTTAATACATTCAAATCATTATATTTCATCTTTTAGTGTCATTAGAGATGTCATCATTTTTTTCAAAAAAATAAAAAATATAGAGTGAACAATGTAAACAAACTAAAATGTTTTTAAAATAATATTGAAGGAAAAATAAACTCTTAAGTAAATAAAAATATTTTTTAAATATATAAAATAGAATAATTCTTGTATCCAGTTAATTTTTGTTATGATTGTTAACACTTGAACTTATTTTTGCATATATTATTTTAGGATTCTTCTTTTTTATTTATTTATTTTAATTTTCTTTTGGTATTAAAGAGCTATCAAATACTGTGTATAGTTAGTGGGTTATTCTTTTTTAATATTTTAAAAATAAAACAACTTTGAAATATTTTTTAAATATATAAAAGAATGTCGAACAATTTTAAGTGCCTAAAAAATTATACTTGTCATTTTTGGAATGGTTGTTAACAATTGCAATTATTTAGTTTTACACTTACATTCCATTATTTTTGCAATTAGTTTAGTTTTACATTTACATTCCATTATTTTTGCATATATTAATCTATGATTGTTTTTTAATTGTCTCTTGCTCTAAGTTTTTTTTTAATTATTGTTGGTATTGGAGAGTTACCAAAGATTTATATTTACATATTTATATTTTTATTACTAATGTTTAATTTGTGGACTATTCTCTTTTTAACATTTTATTATTATTTTAGTATGTTGGCTTTTTGTTTGTTTTTGTTAACATTCCACCCCTTGCGCCCATTATAGGTTACAAGACATGATAATTTAGTGGACTTATAATTATTTAATAGTAAGGGATGGAGTATAATGGGTGACTATGTTATGCAAATGATTTGTGATTGATATTTATTTTTAAATGTAAAATATTAAAATTTTAAAAGAGTTTTTTTTTAAGTAAATAAAAGTGTAATAAATAATGGTCAATTTTTTAATATATATAGTAAAAAAAAATTGTTAAGTAAAATAAACCAATTTTTAAGTAAATAAGAAAATGGTTTGATGTTATAATTATAAATCAGTTTATGATTGTTAAGTATCTATCTATAATTTAATTTTAAAAATATATATTAAATCCCTCAATAATGGGATGGAATGACAGTGGAAAGGACATTTTACAATGATGAAATGTGTGAAGTGATTAGTAGTTGGTGTTGTTCATTGTATCAAAGTTAATATTTTGATTGTGGTTTTCATTTAAGCCTTATTCTTGCATGTGTTAGTGAGCTCTATTGTGGTAATTCTTCATGACGTTTGTTATTGGTTCTTAACAAAGTAGGGATAATATAGAAAAAGGTAGTCAAGGTAAAGGAAAATAGGTTGAGAAATCTCTTTAGTTTAGGAAGAGGAAGGTTTCAGGGAGGACGTTGTTGTGGGATTTATGATGTTTATTGATCAAGAGATCAAGGATCCTACATTGTGGAAGTGGATGGTCTAGATTTGGGAGTTGGCCAAGGACTTGGATGGGTCTCCAGGTGTGTGCATTCAAGAGGCAATGAGAAAATTGTTGCTAGACTCAAGATATATTAGAGGGTGGTGGAATACCTTCGATGCCACTCAAGCTTTGTCTTGTGCGATGATGTTTTTCGCTATTGTGAGTTTGTATCTTCTACATGATTTTGGTGATGCTATCAAACAAGGTGAGGTTCATTTTAATTATTTTTTGAAGCACTTGCATATCATAAAAAGAAGCAAATATGTTTATATATAGTCATTGAAGTGATTGTAAGAAAATATAGCTCGCCCTTCCATAGGAGGACATCCCTTTGTTCTCTAGTCATTACAATTTAGAGGAGGACAAAATCAAGGAAGAGGTAATGAAAGGCTCAAATAAAAATGTGCAATGTACTAATTGGAATTGTGAATGTGTTAAGGTTGTGGGGAGGAGGCCTCTGTAATTTTCTTTGGCCCCTATTTGATATTTTGTTTCTGCATGTTTTATAATTTGGGTACAGTTACATATGGGAGAGGCTACAAACATTTTGATGGATGGGCAGGGTCGGTTGATATAGCTATTATAGTTATATTTTACTATTTTCTTGTCAACCTATATGATATTATGGGGTACGCCCTAATTTTGGATGGTTCTTGGATCTAAACTAGGTAATATAAACAAATATATATGTACATGTATAATAAATTATTTAATAATAAATAATTTTTTTACATTAAATGATAGTTTCTAAAATATAAAATATCTCTTCAAGTTAAAATAAAATAAATAATGTAGATAAAATAAAATAAAGTAATGTACTAGACATTTTTATCTTTTTGATGGGAGAGTTCTTCTAGGGGTTTTGGCTTTGTTGTATTCCATGTAACACTACTTTTTGAAGCAAGATCCCTTAGCTTTTTTATATTTATTGTAACTCTTTAAGGTGTCACAACTACAAGTGATCTCAACCCTTTTAATTGGCCCCATCCTTTCACATCTCTATAGTTGTTCCTATTGGAGTTGGGAGATTGATGGCAACTATTAATCACACCCTTTCTCAAGCATCCTTAGAAGTTTTTCTCAAGATGTTTTATGAAATGTATGCCCCTAAGACACCCTCATATGTTGTTCTTCCCATTCCTAAATTTGATAATGTTTTTCGATGGTTAGAATTTTTTACCTTGATAACATATTTTGTGGGAAGGGTTGTCCTAAAAGAATGCTCAAGGAATGGGTCAACAAGGCTTAGGTCCTATATGGGATTCATCTTGATGTCATAAAAAACCTTACCCATTTATTTTTCCATTTTACTTTGTTGAAGCCAACCATGTTGGGGTCATTGTTAGTTGTGGCCCTTGGCTTGTGCATTCCTCTTTATTGGTTTTCAAAACACTATACTTGATACTTTGTCATCTTCGATGAAAAGACTCTTTGAGTCCCTTAGTTACCCTGGTCATGCTAAAATTTTCTAAGTTATAAATAGCCTCTTCCTTAGGTGATGTGGTTCATGTTAAAACTAAATGGTTTTATTTGGCTCATCCTCAATGGTGGTTTTATATTGAGGTGGAATTTTCTAAATATTTAAAGAAGACCATGGATATCCAAATTGGAAAAATACAATGTGCTCAATGCATTTTTTATCTAAATTTTCCAAACACTTGTTATCATTGTCAATCCTAGTTCATTTGCATCTATGGGCATCATTTAACTTGTTTCTACCACTGGTCATATAATACCAACATCTTAGAGCTCTGCCACTACTCTAGAAGCATAATCTTTTGATTTGTCCACTCAACTTGGAGTGGCTCAATTTTAATATCAAAATATGTTGTAGATGCTTGCACTATGCGTGGAACTCAAATTAAATCTCAACTCCACTAGTTTAAGATTAAAGACAAGGTCTCAAAAGAATTTTTCTAAGCTTTGTGGGCTTGCTGCACATCCCAAACCATTAAGAAAAATAGGGAAGGAAAAATTCTCCTTAAAAGCTTCCTAACATTATTCAAGCCTTTGTTTGACACCATGAGATTTTTTTTCTTAAGAGTACACTCCAACTAGGTTTTTACTTTGTAAGATTGCCTGAATGTGGATCTCTAATAGGTTCATAACTTAAAATACATTCTTTGTGATCAACTTCTCACTGAAGAATATTTGCGAGAGGCTATTTTTGCAATGTTGAATGATATAAAGCTCTTGGCTTGGATGAATTTTCCCTAGGAATTCTACAAATCCTTTTAAGACACACTAGGTGGTGATCTTCATATGGTCTATCTCGAGGCCTTTCATTATAAATCACTAAGAAATATAATAAATAAAGCCTGAATATAAAATTCATACCTAAATTCATATACCTTAAAGAAATATACATTTGGTGGTCTATCATTTTGTTGAATATTTTGTCCAAGATTATTGTTAAAGCTTTGGCTCTTAATATTAGACCTCTTCTTTAGCTTGTCCATCCTAAAAGAATTGTGTGAGCACTAAATCCAAATTTATCTTAGAGAATATATTGTTTGGAAAGGAATGAATTAGGCTGGCCACTCTTAACAATCTACCATTTTTATCAAATTTGATTTTGCTAAGGATTATGACCGTATTGAGTGACATTTTATTCTTATCATGCTTCAAGCACTTGGATTTGTTCCTTGCTTTATTTAGTCTATGCAATTTTTTTACTAATTCCTTAGTCTGCATTGCCATCATTGGTCATCAATCAAATCTATTTAGGTTTTTCAATCCATTTGTTAAGGGTGACTTCAAGTGCTCTAGCTCATTATGTGCTTGTAACAAAAGGCTTTGGATATTTATTACCTCATGTGGCTTATCAAAACAAGGCCAAGGGAATTACCCTTCTCAATTCTACCAACCAATTAATTAATAGTCATTTTATAAATGATGCATTCCTCACTTTGATTGAAAATAAAGACATTGTTAAACAATATATTTAGTTCCCTGATACTTTTTTCCAAGCATATGGCTTAAGTTTCCAATGGAAAAAGACCCAAGTGTTACAAGCAATCTTTTCTTCCTTAGCTACGTTGGTTGGATAGTTTTCGTTGGAAATGATTTGATCATGGAGATTTTTTCTATTTTCTTAGCATTCCCTTTTCTTTTCAAGTTTCTCTAATTATCCTTTTGCAAGTTATTTTTTCCAAGATTGAGGAAAAACTAAACTACTAGATCACTAAGCCTCTTTCATTGGCTAGCAAATTCTATATTTATTCTAAAGTGTTAGATTCCATTCATGTTTATTGTTCTTCTTGTTAGGTTCCCTCTAAAGCATCTTACAGTAAAAAAATAAAATTTCTTAGAGATTTTCTCTTGGCCTTTAGTGACAGGCACCACATATTTCATAGTGTTGCTTGAAAATTTTGTTGTCTTCCCCATGATGTTGTTGGTTTGGGATTTTTTTCGATCTATCAACAAGGATTTTTTATTTGTGCCAAATAGATTCTTAGATCTCTTGAGGGAAATGAATCCTATAAAATTTTCATCAAAGATTGTATCAATTCAGGTGTTCCCTCCATATGACCAACGTGAAAAAATATGGACCATGGCACCCTTCTCACCATAAAGAATCCAATTCAAATTCAAGGTACTCTTATCATTAAAAGCATTTGGAAATACTAGGAGGATATCAATCCTTGGTTTCTTTGGTAAAGAAATGATTTTCACAATAGCCTTTCAATCAACCAATAGTCTATTTGGTGGTCTCCTATTCTTTCTTGGAAAGACCTCCCTCTAGCTAAAGTGTTATTGATTCATGCTTTGGAAATTTTAAATGAGACAATAGAACCCTTCCAAGTCTCATTCACAAAGCTACCAATTTTTTTCTTTCTTGGCTAGAGATTAAAAGAAAATGTACACATTGTCTAACCAAGATCAAGAGACTAAGATCAAGTTGTTATTGATGTAATTCCTCCTTAGATGGTCCAAAAAATTAGGGTAAGCTCTTTCAGGCCTTGATGGAAGGATTGAAAATGGTATCTTGATACACAATTTCATAATTATAAGCCTCATAAAGGATATTTATGACTTTTTCCCTAACTTCCTATGATTGGCCAACTAAATAATTATTAGTAGCTTCATTCCTCTATGGGAACTTGACACCATAAATTGTAGGGTATCTAGTTGGCTATTTTTGAGCCTAAATTTAGCTCACTTTTCTTAGTGTATTCTTTATCAAGGTCTTCTACTTGATTCTTGGTTAATACATTTGGGTGTTACTTAGCCCCATTGTCAATTCTATGGAGAATTAGAGACTCACAAACATCTTTTTTGGTTAAATTGCACCGTAGCTTAGGAAGCTTGGAATTAGATTCAAGATTTTTTTATACATTTTAGACTTGCTCATTTTCATGGTATATGGTTATGTTAGGGGGCTGACCTTGTCTCCCTTTCAAGTATACCCATATTTAGTATCCTTTTAGAGTGGAGATTGTCTTCAACATTTGGAAAGATAAGTTCTATTTTGTAAGGATGTTTTGTTAATGTTAATGTCTCTCTTTACACTAAAGCTATGATTTTTTGTAATGTGATTATGCATATTTGAGTGCAAGATATAAATTTATATTTGAGGTGGCCTATTTGCAAGAGCTTTTGGACCACCAGGGAAACACTTCCTGCACTGTTACTAGAGTTCCACTAGAGGATGCTTGTGAGGTCATAACTAGCTAGCTAGACAAGACTATGATTCCCAATCCCATGAGTTTTAGCCCCTATGAAAAAAAGATAATGCTATATATGCGATTGGTCCCAACTCTCTCAGTCACTTTGTACCTCCTATTACAAGTTTGGTGCTCCTAGTTGGCTCAACTTCAATAAGGTTCCTTGGTCGGAGCTGGTCATTTCTCCATTATGTGCTCAACAACCTTTAGAGGATAATATAGAGGAAGAGGGTGAAAGTTCACTAGTTGGGAGTTAGTTGATGATAATTTCCTACCCTTCATGATGTTTGAGGGAATCTTGATGATAAAGACCCCCCTCTTATTGGAATTATTTTAGTTTCTTAGGTTTTTTCATGTTATATTTGAGCTTGGCCCTATGACATGTTATTGTTTGGACTTGGTCCTCTCTAGAATTTGGGTGTGCTTTTTTACTACCCACTTCTTTTTTGAATATTGTATTATTATCTTTTAGATTAATTAAAATTCAAATACATTTATTCATCAATTATTTTATGTCTTTGTGTGCATATAGTAATATAAAAAAAAATATAATGGCCTCCAAAGTGATATTTATCAATATCTTTTAAATAAGTGTATTTAAGATATCTATAGTAATATATATGATAAATATTTAAATACAAATGTCTTTAATAGAAGTACTAATTATTTTCTATTAAACTTATATGATATGAAAATTTAAAATTATATATATTATTTTGATTGTTTAAAAATATAGTTTTTTCATTTTATATTTCAATATTTTTCCATGAGATTTGCTCTCACACATCATATATATATATATATATAAAATTAAATTTGGTTTATAGAATAATATAAAGAAGAAAGGGAAGTGCATATACATATCCTAGATACAATACAAACAAAAAAATGAACAATGTAACAAAGAAGAATATAATCCGAAAATGATTCTTGAAAGTCTTAATACCATGAAAGAAAAACCTAATTTGAAAATGATTCTTGAAACTCTTAATGCCATGAAAAAATATGTGGTGTATGAGTCCATGAAGATGACTAAGTTTGTGAGCCCTCACATATCTACCATATAAACTTAAAAATTTATCAAGGCCTCTTTCTATCATATAAATTTTGGAAGTTTACCATATGAATCTCTAATAAAGAGAAGGCTGAAAATAATAAATAACCAGTTAATAATATAAAACCTTGTAAAAGAGATATCTCCTAAATATCATCAATAAAAATATAAAATCTGCCACTTTAATCCTCATAAGCAAATAAAAATGGTCTTGAATATATTTACTTTATTTAACTTATTCAATCAAAAAAAATTAAAGATGCGTCTTCCCTTTAAAAAGAATAAGTGAAAATACTTTGCAGATGAATAAAAGATGTCATTTCCCTTTTAATACCTCTTTACATATAAAACACCCTTTGTAAAATGAAAATTGCCGAGAAAAATTAAAGCCTTAAAGGTCGGCAGGTCGAATCTTCTTAAGCCTGTGGTCAAAATATATGGGTAAACAGATTCACACATTCTAGTCAAAGGAAGGAGCGTCCTAGTCCACGATTTTCCAATCTTTAACGGCTGTATACCAGTCCCTCCGACTATAACGTGTGAATCTGTCCTAGTGTAATGCAAACGGCACATGATTCAGCGCTGCTGTCGGGAAAAAGAGCGTCGCCATTTTCTCTGGTTTTTATAAAGGCCATTCTTGAGGAAGGGGAGAGAAGAAAGAAGATCACAGTATGGAGAAGAGAAGGAGGAACGGTTGTCTTATAGGGGCGTTACTATTGATACCTCTGGTGTCTGTGTATTCGCAGAGCTTCATATACGAAGGATGCTCACAGGAGCTCTACATAGACGACAGCAATTACGACAGTAATCTGCAGTCTTTGCTGGGAACTTTGGTGAGCCAGGCATCCGACACAAAGTACTTCAACACCAGCGTAGGCATATCGGGCAACGATGCAGTCTACGGCCTCTACCAATGCAGGGGGGACCTCGGCGGCAGAGACTGCCAGAACTGCATACGCAAGGCGCAGACACAGATTACTCAGGTCTGCATCAGGACACGTGGTGCTCGAATCCAGATGGACGGCTGCTCCCTGCACTATGATAAGGTTAATTTCTTCGGCTTGGCGGACAATAGCGTTATTTACAAGACTTGCAGCGGTAGTCTCAATGGAGGCACAGACTTCTACGCTCATCTTAACGCCGTCCTGACGGGGTTACAGACGGGGAGTTTTATTGACGGAAATGGCTACCGGCTGTCCAATTCCGGGGACTCAAAAACCGGTTATGTTCACGGGCTTGCGCAGTGCGAGGGCGATCTGTCTTTAACTGATTGCGGCACGTGTATGAGTGCGGCTGTACAGCGGCTCAGGGATGTCTGCGGTAACGCCGTTAGCGGTCAGATTTATTTGAGCAAGTGTTATGCGCGGTATTCGCAGGATGCGTTTTTCCGAAATGAGAATTCCAATTCCTCTGGTGATATTGAATAATAAAATTACTTTCGTTAATTCTTCGTATTTGCATTTTTTATTACTAAATTAAGGAATCCTGCTCTGTTCTCTTTCTGTTCCGTTTGTAATGTGGCATGGAGAGTTTATGCGCTAATGTTGTAAAGATTTGGGGTATTTTTGTAATGTAGATCATCATGATGATAACGACGATGACGCTGGGAAGACTGTAGCGATAATCTTAGGGCTTCTGGCTGGAGTGGCGCTCATTGTGGTTTTCCTTTCGTTTCTGAGGCAGGTGTTTAAACATGGCAAAGGTAATTGAAATTTGCAGCTATTCTGTGAAAAGAAATCCCTTTTTGCAGGCTTTAATGGTGAGGGAATCTTAAGAATTGATTGCACATCTTGCTTTCTATTGTTTGTGCTTTTTCTTTAGCAATGCAAGAGAATATTTACTAAAAAGAAAAAGCTAGGTGCGCTCCATGTGCATAAAGTTTAAGAGCTGTGCGATCGTGGTCCACAGCTCAGAGAATGGAAGATTTATTGCATTTTGCGTGTCTGTTTATGACGGTGTGCAGAGCTTGTATACATTTTATTAATTGTTACAACAAATAAATTAACAGTTTATTTAATGTCATCCTAAAATTAGAGATTTCCAGAAACGATTTGTTTAATGAGCCTGCATTTTAGGTATGTTTGATTTTCAGGCACAATACATTTCTGTTAAAAAAATAGAACTTTCTCCGACACTTAGCCGTGAAATCGACCGCCATTAACGACAAATCTACCGCCATTAACGACAAATTTGAGCTTGTTATCCAAGTGTCCTCATTTTTTTGGCCCTACACCACATTCAATTTCATATCAGATAATACTTTACAGGACTTTTTTCTCCGTTACCAAGAACTGAGTTTTCTACATTGAATCATTGTTCTTTGACAAAATCGTCCGCCCGTGAAGTCTGGCTTAGGATGCTTTCGGCACGACATCGATGTGCCACCGTTTCCAAATTGTTTCCGTTTGTAAACGGAAGACGCGTGTGAGATTATAATTTTTAAACTAGAAATCATCCTCAAATTATCTCCAGTCTAAATCTGTAGTTAAGATTCACGTACAATTTGTCTCTCTCTGGAAAAATCTTACAATTACTTTTCCTTGTATTGCAGGGTAAAATCTGTACCGATTGACTTTGATCCAGCAGACGACGATGAACAAGGGGAGCCATGCTTTTCCAGCAGTAGAAGACAAATAGAGGCATCCTGTCCAAAGTATCTGCATAATTGATTTTTATTAAATCATTGACAGCGATATGCATTTGCCTGCTTAGATGAAATTACGCCATCATGTCATGTAATGTAAAGCACATGGAGGAAGATCCAAAGCCACATTGAATTTTTTTTTTTTGCAGTGCTTTTGGATGTTGTCAATATTTTAGTTTATGTGCAGATGTTGTAATCAACAAACCAGCAACTTTATGGGCCACTTGTTTCATAAAGGCCCTCCCTTCCCTTGCTGTACGCTTTCAAAAATAATTATTCTCAATTTTCAATCTCTTTTGGCTAGATGCAAACTTCACCTAATGTAAGCTTTTCTAGGTAATCTAGACAATCATAGAGTGCTTAATCGACGTGCATGTACGGATCCCAAAGCCACTTGTTTAGTCGTCATTAGATGCTCTTTCTATTTTGTTAAAAGTCTTTTTAGCTGGATTTAAAATTGAGTGCATGGGACACAGCTAGGTAATGGATAGCTCACCTATCTACCTAATAATTGGAAGGCAACTTGTGTGTGTAGAGATCAATAACTTTTTACAAAATTAGGCATGAGTCATGAGGATTGGATTAAGCTGTTGGCTGTCTTCTATCGGACCGTTGGTTGAGTCTGGAGATGCGAGTATTTTAATGATTGATATTAATGGACACCTGTCACCGACTTGAGGCTTATTAGTGTTTAGAAAGGGGGACTACATGGGGCTCCGAAGGGGTGAAATACAAAGATTGTGAGGACAAGTACATGTAGCCCAGAGTAGATTGTTTTTTCCTCACTGTTACACATCGGCGGATTTGGGGGAATGACAATAAGGTGTTGAGATGAGAACGTCACTCGGTCAGGGTTTGCTGTAAAGTAGATAATAGACGTTGTGTGGCACTCATCTCATTTCCCAAGGATTGAAATACGCATAGGTGGTATGCTGTCATTTTCCTTTTTACATAGGCGTTGCTTTTTGAAAATTAAGGTTTCTTGTGTCGGTTAGATCTAACCACCGACGAAATAATTGGTTTCAATGCACCAACCATTCCTTTAGATATGGCTCCATTGCCCTTTCTTGGCTATTCCAATAATTCAACATAAATAGATGAAGATGAGAATTTAGTATAGAGAAATAATGGCATTGTCCTTTAGTATTGATAAGACTTTTATAATAAAGGAAGTATTCGAGGAGGTAAATCATTTGAATTCTAGTTTTCATATTATATGATAGATGTTGGATCGGGGAAAGACAACATTTCATATATATTTCACACCTTAAGACATGGCCAAGTTGCTTTAGAATATGGCACACGGTGATCTTTGGACAGATATGCTACCTTCTAGCATTGAACTTTGAGTTCTATCCTAAAGGTGCTCTTCCATTTCAAATATCTACGTGGGTAGAATTCTCATGCTTAAGTTGGTTTTATGTTTGTTTTTAAATGATGTAGTAGTTCAACAACATGAAGTTATATGGTGCAAACACAACTTTGACAATTATAAATCGTTGAATGCAACTTGGGCATATGTGTAAATGGAGCTTTTTCAATAGTTGCTTATGACTATTATGCTGGCTAGTCTAATATTTTAAGTTGAGCAACCACTAATTTATTGAAACAAATTTAATTTTACTACAAAAAAAAACATCTTGTTAGAGACTACCTTTTTTTCAAATGTAAGTTGCCTCCTCCCGCCTCCTCATTTCACATATTTTCCACCACATTCAATGATTTCCTCCTCCTGTAGGGCATCTGATCTCTATTCTTAGAATCTTGATTTGTCTTCTCGACCCTCATCTTTATATCATCTTCATTTGTCACCCCCACATCCTTGACCTCATCCTACTGAGATTTTACGCTAGATGGTTGGAGGCTTGTCAAAAAAATCTAAGGAGTCAATTTTATATCTCCCTCCTTTCTCTCATTATATTGTCTTCTTGTAGTTGTACCCTCAAACCAAAGCCCCCTATTCTATAAGGCCCCATGTGTTCCACCCCCTCTCCCTTTCCCAATCTCCAACCACTTCTACTCTCCCCATACTAGAATAGATAGGAATGAAGCTTTCAAGCTAAAATATTAGAGATGGCTTCTTAATGAAGTGCATTATTTTATCCTGAAAATGTTGAAGGAATGTCTTGTTAGAAAAATAATACTAAATTAAAAGAACCTTAGTTAAATGAAAGGTTGATGTGACTTTACTCTAGGACTTGTTAAACTTAGTAATGCTCACTTAGAATGTGCTTTGAAGGTTTTGTGGAAAGAAGCCCTCTTCATTTATTGATCTCATATTGAAAGTAGTGGAGGGGTTGTGTTTAAGCTAGTACCATCGTTATATACACGTATCCTTGTTGAAGATGAAGATCCTTCACAGTGTTTAATGTGGGCCACAATTTTTGGTCCTACTTTGAATGTTTAGCCCATTTATGATCCTCGATCACATAGTATCATTTCTATGAGTCACAATTAGTCACATTCATTAGATTCTATATAATATTGTTTCAAAGTATTTTATGATAGTTTAAAGAAAAGAAAAATCCAAATGACATAACATCTCATATGGTCAGTTAATTGTATTGGACCTATACAAAAATATTGAATGTTCTATTTGCTATGCAAGGTTGATGAAGGAAACATTGTTCGTAATGCCCCACCACCCAAACCCCAAAGGACACTAAAACATCTAACAATTATGACACAATTTTATTTAAAAAGTAAACTATTATGAAGTGTACATTACATAACCATGCATAATGAACATATGACTAAGTCCCTTGGGGTAGCATGACTGCATTACATTTCAAATATCTCTAACATAACACAACTCTCATAATGAGGATTAATGAATTACAGGTATACCACTTAACTAATATATAGAATTAATTATCAAAAAACGTACATCCATAACATAAATAAAGTGAAAACCATCCATCACATCTATGAATTTAAATATAAATATTTCCACAGATACAACACCATTAAGGATCGCATACTGTGAAACAATACACACATAATAATACAAGGATCAACATATCCATTGCATAAAAGATAAGCAACCATCAATGATCATAAGATAATACAAAGGATTACAACCATTACATTTATGATATGGAGATACATTGTTCAAGGATTACATCAATACAATATTACTTCCCAACATGAGTGAGAATAATACAATAATCATGGAATAATACAACTGAAATGAATGAGTACAAAGCATCAAGATTGGTTCCCTCTCTAGAACAACTCTAGAGTCACCACAAATGGTACAACTCTGCACAACTCGATCTTCGGTTAGGGACCCAATGGGGTGCATAGCACATTCCACCCAACCATGTGGACCCTAAGGCCCACCCCTTGTGCTAGGAGATGACAAGAAAGACCCACAACCAAAAAAGCCTGGTGAACAAAGGCTAATAGGACTCCACGATTAAAGCAAGAACAACACAAGAAACATTCGCTTCCAGAGGTACAAGAACAATAAGAGGAGAACAACAAACATACAAGGTTGCTAAAGGGTGGAGTGTCATCACATAAGCTTGACATGGGTTACCCAATGCAAATCTTCATAGGTTATCAACCCCCCTACCTAGTTAAACTCTCGCAACCTCAACCGATCCCTGGCCCCCATTCTCACTCATGTGAGATCAACATACCTTTCAAGAGGACAAGGCAGTTGATCTTTGCCATTCTAGGCCTTCCAACTCATCTCAAGCCTAAGAGAGCACTTGAGCCATGAGCGAGGCTAACTTATCTAGATTAATGTGAGATACTACCCAAACCCCCTAATTAATTATTAAGTTATCACTGATTAAGAAAACTCTAAATGAGTTACCCACATGCCACTTTATGCACTGGTCCCCATCGAGAGCCACTCCCCCTACTAACAACAAAATCTCAAAAACCACAGACTGGGTAAGCCCACTTGCACAAACTATTAAAGCCAAATAAGTAAATACATCAAGAGAGGCACACACTACCTCATGCCAAGACTTCATAGTAAAACAACTTCCATGTGCAAGGCTAAACCCACATAATCAAATCGAGCATAAGATCAATAGTTCACAATGAACCAATATGAAAACCAATTATGAAGCAACACTTTCCCCACCTCTGGAAGACTAACAACCGACTACCCAAGAAATCGAAACCGAGGGTAACTCAACCATATTGGGTTCCCAAAAAGATTACAACACAAATTCAATGAACAATTTCACCTCAAATCAAAATAACATTAGGAAGAAGTCACATCGAAATGAAAATGTCAAGAATCAACCTTAAAACACACAAATACATCCAATGCATTAACAATATGGATCATAGATAATCAATTAAATATTATTTATTCGTTCATTACGAAGTCACTAGAATAATTAAAGAGATTATATAAACATATTTATAAGTAGCTCAACACAAAATTTAACACAAGTATACGAGTAAACATTACTCCTCAAAGTAACAATTTCAAGAATATTCAAAATAACCAATTTCCATTTTCTATATATACACTTTATTATGGATTCCTTTAAAATGATAAGAGAAACTATATATACATATTTAAAAGATTAGAGTTTTAAACTAAATATACATGTTTTTGTAAATATCTCAATATATATTTTATCCCCATCAAATTACTTTTCCTTTATAAAACATAATTAACAACTACTTAATAGTTGAAATTCAAACTCATAAGATATTCAAGAACTAAATTCCCAATGGCCTTATAAAACAATTTTGACAGAGATTAATATTCATTAAATTAAGCAAAGATACCCTAACCCAATGTACTTAATCACCCCTTTTTAATTATCTTTTGTTTTCACTCGTTTGATTTCCAAAATTCACCATCTTCAAATTAATTAATTTTGATAGAGGTATTCTTCTTCCTAAAACCATACTTTATACATATTTATACGTATACACATAAGGATGTATGGATATATAAATTTACACACATACATTTACGAATACATATATAGAACGTAGTATATAACATAATTTATCCAACTATAATGCAAACTATGAATATTGTGAGAAACCAGTCATTGAATAAAGTTAACTAAAATGAAATCATACAAAACAAAGTAATTCCTGCAACTATGATGCAGAAGAGGGCAAGCCACTTAGGCGGCTAGTGAAAGACCACCATAATTCACTTCCTAAGATAGTATGACAAGGGGCATGCATTGGAGAAAGAAAAGTGCAATGGCTTAAAGAACTTTCAAGCAAATGAAAGGTATAATTCAAAGCCAATGAAAGAACAAAACAATCGACCTTCTAGACAAGATTCAACATCAACAAATTACATAAGAATGAAATCGATTTTTCAATGATAGAAAACATAATGGTTAAAAAAAATCGGATATGACATACAAGGCAGGGTGAACCCACAAAAGTAGTTTACAATTGGAGTGAGGAAGGAAAAGTTGAATAAAATGACCCCATGCCAAAAAAAAATCATTTTTGGGGTTCAAACAAACTAATAGGTTCGAACAAACCTAAAGAGGGTTCAAATGAACTAGGGTTCGAGCGAACCCATTCAATTAACTTCCCACCATTCCCGCAAAAAAACCCAAAGGAAACCCTTTTTGAAAGGGGGTTCGAATGAACCCTGGTTCAAGCGAACCCCCCATTTCCTTCCTCCCCCTCAGGTGGTAAAAAATTTCAAAATTTTGTGCTTCGAAGTTCGGGTTGAGGATGAAAATGGAGGAGACTTCACAAACCCAACTGGATGATGGTAGTCCTTGGAATGAGCTATCCAATGAATACAATTTTAATATGTTTTGGTTTTATTATGTATTTTCTTTTTCAGTTTTATTAAACATAGGTTGTTCTGCACACGTGGAAAAATAGCAAATTATCAAAATAATTTTTTGAAAAATATGTTCAGGTTGGGTATTGATGTCCTTGATCCATTAAAAAGAAAAAAATGAATTTTGATACATACATAAAAATTTATGTTGTATACAGTCCGCCTATGTCTGAGTTGTAATTGGTTTGACTTTGAAACTTGATTAAGGAAAAAATATTTAATAAAACACTATGAAACCAAATGAACTGGTTATATATCATAGTTACGAATCTAAATTCAAAAAAATTAGAATTTTATCCTTCATACAAAAAAATTTATGTTGTATACAATAGCGTCACTCCTTAAAAATGTTGTTTTAAAAAAAAACAAGTTTTCAAAGGAGATGGAAAAAGAAGTGCAATATGATTCCAAAAAAAATGAAAAAAATATATTTAGAATCTATAGATAAAATGTCACAAATCACTAATTTTCATCATCTTCAAATTCCTCACGGTTTAGCCGCTATAGGAGCTCGAAAGTGAAGATTTAGTTGTAAAAAATTAGTTCAGTGTCCAGTTTGCCCAAAAACTATAAACTAGCATTGTGGGATCACCCGACAACAAGAATATGATAAACAAATCGAATTCCCAGCCAATCAATAATCTTTCATGCAGGCCGAAAATCTCAATAATCAAAATATTTCATAATACACATAGTCATCAATCCAAAAGAAAAAGGGTTGCTAAGCAAACTTCTTACCCTATCGAATCCAATGTAAGTAATCATTGATACTCCACACTACACATATGCAAGTGATTTGATTAACACATTACTACCACACAAGGTAGGCAGAAAGAAAACACAGGGAGAATGCCATAGGCAACATCGCCTATCTACAAGTTTCAATATTGGTATTCGCTTACATAAATTTACCAAGTTTGAACTTGTATATCGCTCAGTCCAAGGCTGCGGTAGCAACAAAAATGAAAGAGACATGCGACTATGGAGGAAATCAAGCAACACAAGATAAAGGATATCAAGTGCCAACATTGAGGTTCAACCTCAGACACAAAGGATAATGCAATGACAATATACTCGAACCAACTAAAGAACTGCCAATCCAATTGCATAAGGTAACCCTACCATCGATATAGAATAAACCTTTAGCTTGGGCACACAAATCAACATACATAAAGATGAAATCGCATACACTTGAAAACATTGAATGGTGGAGAAATCACTTCATTTCAAAAAAAGTTACTAATACAACATAAGATTTGTAAGCTAAGTGCAAGGCATTGAACATCAAGGAGAGGGAATTTCATTGAAGATATACAATATCTCAGGCTAACTAGAAAGCATAATCGATTGCTTAATTGTTAAAACAAAATAGAGAACAAAACTAGCTAACCTGAATTCCTACGCTTTGGAACGGAAGAGAAATTTCCAAGGACAAAATCTACTACAACAATGACCTCCTCTCACAAGCTCTGATCAAATTTTAGAAAATCCGTTCACTTCGAAAAGAAATCACCCTATTCTAAAGGTTGTATTATTTTATTCGACAGAGGGAATCATTTGCAGAGAAAAAATTCTTTTTTGAAAACTCCCCAAAAAATGTTCCAAAACAATTTCCAATCCCCCAAATTATTTTCATTTTTGAAGATGGACAAAGGATAATGCAATGACAATATACTCGAACCAACTAAAGAACTGCCAATCCAATTGCATAAGGTAACCCTACCATCGATATAGAATAAACCTTTAGCTTGGGCACACAAATCAACATACATAAAGATGAAATCGCATACACTTGAAAACATTGAATGGTGGAGAAATCACTTCATTTCAAAAAAAGTTACTAATACAACATAAGATTTGTAAGCTAAGTGCAAGGCATCGAACATCAAGGAGAGGGAATTTCATTGAAGATATACAATATCTCAGGCTAACTAGAAAGCATAATCGATTGCTTAATTGTTAAAACAAAATAGAGAACAACACTAGCTAACCTGAATTCCTACGCTTTGGAACGGAAGAGAAATTTCCAAGGACAAAATCTACTACAACAATGACCTCCTCTCAAAAGCTCTAATCAAATTTTAGAAAATCTGTTCACTTCGAAAAGAAATCACCCTATTCTAAAGGTTGTATTATTTTATTCGACAGAGGGAATCATTTGCAGAGAAAAAATTCTTTTTTTGAAAACTCCCCAAAAAATGTTCCAAAACAATTTCCAATCCCCCAAATTATTTTCATTTTTGAAAATAAAAATCAAAAGATAAATCATTAAAACTCCAAAAATCGGCAAGTTTCTTGTTCAAAAAATAGTTCGGAGTTGTGCATGTGCACACACTCCGTTTTTTTTCATCTTTTTCTATTTTGAACTCGTTTTCACATCCGTTCGAAATCTTATCTTTTAGATTTATTTAAAATCTCATTATTTTTCCATATTTAAATGATTATCCTTTCATGACAATAAATTATTAAAATATAATTTAAAACAATACTTTTTACCAAAATAATTTAATCTAATTATTTAATAATAAAACATTTACTTTTAACAAAATGATTTAATTTAATTATTTACTAACAACCATATCCTTTATATTTCATTAATTAATTTAATTATTATTTTAATTTCTAAATCTATTAAATTACTTTGCACACAAATTTTAATTTAATTAACTGATTAATCAAGGCCATATAAAAACATTAAGCTTTCTACATAAATCCAATCATACATCAACAACATAATAACCAAATCATCAACGAAACATCACAAATAAACACTTACTTGAATGTCCAAGAAGACCAATACGGAGGGACACTACATTGTCCAACACATGGAGTTTTTTTGAAGATGGACATGATAAAAGACAGAATGGTGGAGCTTATGGATGCATTAAGATTTTGAGACACATTCAATTGTAGATTGGTATTAATACAATATTATTTTATAGAATCTTCTAAAAACTTAAAATATGAATGGTTCTTTTGGTTGGTTGAAGAAAAAAAACACCAGGTACCATGAAAGGATTGTGAGATAATGAGTGGGTCACCAACATGGCTTGTAATTATCTAAGAGTTCAAATATAGGCACATGGACTATGTGAAGTAGGAAAATTGTATTTCTTTGTTAGTTTTTTATATTGGAGGCGAGTGGGAGGCATGTGAAAATATAGAATGGATTGAACAACAAAAACAAAGACCACTATAATTTATACAAACATGTCAACAAGAGACATTATTTGAAGAGAATAATCAATTGTTGGCATCAATTTACTATGTGATGAAAGAGGAATACTGTTGCTCACAAAACACAATGCAATATATTTCTATTGCAACAAATAACAATTATTCCATACACAAAATCATACAATCATGAAGACCAATAGAGAGAAAAATCATTAATTCAAAACTAAATCTTCTTTCATTCTCATAGAAACAATTACAAATTTTTCTCAATCTATCAAGGATTCAAATCTGCTCAACAAGCTCTTCCTATAGCTTCCTTTTGATGTCCCAAAACTCTTTATATATTTCCTCCAAAATCTCTACACATTTCTCTTGAACTCCATGTCCACTTCTTTTCGTCTCAACTTCTAAAACCTGTCACATTCTATCTACCCATGTTCCCTCATTTTTTGTATCTTCTAAAACCATTTCTGGGTTTTGTGCACCCCATTCTTAGCTTTCAAGATCATTTTGAAATTCTCTATTTTGTTACCATATGAGAAATTTATGGTTGTTTTACTGAGACCAAGTCTCACAATTATGACACTAGACCATCTTCTACCCATAATGCCAGTCAAACATCAATATTTTATTATTCCTTCTTGGATGTGGGTTGCCTCTTTTTGGCATATGCATTCAATGTGCATTCAAAAATTATCTTCCCATGTTACACCCACTCTCTCCATTCCATCAATGTCCATCATTCCAATCCTCCAACAAAATGCAATTTCAAATTTTTATGATTTTACAATAAATGTCCACTCACATGCTTGGACATGGAAGTTTTTCAGTTTTGAAAAAAATTAACACTTTTCAAATATTTTAAAACAATTAGAAAATAAAATCAATTAATTAATTGATTTTCAAAATCCTGACATCAAACTTTACTGTGTTGGAGGAGTTGAAGATTTAAAACAATTTGAGCCTACAAACAAAAATTTGAACAAAACGTAAGCGTACAACTTTAAAATATTTTTGGTTGTGTAGGATTGCTTGGTACCCCCGGATTCTCTTGCACCATACACTTGGGGTAAGTGAAATGTTCCATGAGTTGAAAAATCATGAACATTTGAAGACCATATGTTTTCTTTGGATCCACCGTTCTTCCTTATTCTTTTGAATTTCCTCTTTCTCTTCTTCCAACATCTTGTTGGAACATTCACCATCCTCCTCCAAAGAGTCCTTCCTTTCCTCTTTCATGGGTTTGGTCCCATCAAAAACTGACCACCTCCACCAAGTCTCATAAGTGGCATCCTTTATAGCTTCTACATATAAATATGCTACATCCACAAACCAATCTACAACTACATAATCCATCTTTTTATATTCTTGCACTAACTCTTTATGTAAATTCACATAAACTATTTCATCACACAAAGTAGAAAAATCAGAATTTACCTCTTCATTGATTTGATGCTCCAAGTCTACCAACATGTCCTCATTATTCTCTTTTTCTACTACTGCAACTTCTACCTCATCATCATTTGCTGCAATTTCTCTTTGGTCCTTATCCTCTATATCCATCTTCATCTCTTCAAGATTTAAATCTCCTCTTAACCACCTATCTATTATTTCCATCTCCTTTATCAATAGGTGATTCTCTTCATTTTTTCCAAGTTCTTCATCAAATTTTGGTCCTTTAGCATGCAAATATCCTTCTTCATTATCACTGTCTATTGTAGCCTTGTTGTGCTCTTCAACCTGCACCACCATGTCATGCTTGTTCTCCTTTCTATCTTCCAAAAGACACGCCTTTGTTGCTATAATCTCACTATCTTCTTCATCCTTTATAGAGGTTACTCTCACTTATTTTTCCTTCTCTCTTTGGCTGCAACACCCATTTTCTCTACTCTTCTTCACACTATCATCTTTCTTCATGTTATCCTCAAAGCATATTTCTGCAATATTCTCTCCCTCATGTTCACCTACATACACAACTATGAAAAACTTGTTGCCTTTCTTCTTTGACATTTCGTCAATAACTTGTCACACACCCTCAATCTTCAACCTCTCAAGTATAGATTGCCTCACACTCAACGATCTATCTACACACAAATCACACACACATTACCACAAGTTCTTGGTGCAAACTGTCTCACATCGGTGCTTTTGCCTGCACACTCAAGAACTTCCACTTTGATACCACTGATGAAAGAGGAATATTGCTGCTCACAAAACACAATGCAATATATCTCTATTGCAACAAATAATAATCATTCCATACACAAACTCATACAATCATGAAGACCAACAGAGACAAAACTAAATCTTCTTTCATTCTCATAGAAATAATTACAATTTTTTTTCAATCCATCAAGGATTCAATTTTTCTCAACAGGCTCTTCCTATAGCTTCCTTTCACTAACCCAAAAATCTTATACCTTTCCTCCAAAATCTCTGCACATTTCTCTTGAACTCCATGTTGTCCTCTTCTTTTCATCTCAGTTTCTAAAACCTGTCACATTTTGTCTACCCATGCTCCCTCATTTTTTTCTATCTTCTAAAACCGTTTTTGGGTTTTTTGCGCCTCATTCCCAGCTTTCCAAATCATTTTGAAGTTCTTGATTTTATTATCGTATGAGAAATTTATGGTTGTTTTACTAAGACTAGGTCTCATAGTTACAACCCCAGACCATCTTCTTCTACTCAGAATGCCAGTCAAACATCAAGATTGCTTATTATTCCTTCCTAGACGTGGGTTGCCTCTTCCTGGCATGTGCATTCAATGTCCATTCAAAAATTATCTTCTTTCCTTACACCCACTCTCTCCATGCCATCGATTTCCATCATTCCAATCCTCCAACAAAATGCAATTTCAATTTTTTTTGAATAAAGTTATGATTTTACAGTAAATGTCCACTCACAAGCTTGGACATGAAAGTTTTTCATTTTTTTAAAAATAACACTTTTCAAATATTTTAAAACAATTAGAAAATCAATCAATTAATTAATTGATTTTCAAAATGTTGACATTAAATAAAATTGTGCTGGAGGAGTTGAAGATTTAAAATAATTTGAGCCTACAATAAAAAATAAGAACAAAACAAAAGCATACAACTTTAAAATATTTTTGGTTGTGCAGGATTGCTTGGTACCCTTGGATGCTCCTGCATCACTATGGTAATGCTTTAAACCTTGTAAAACAAGGTACACTGATATCTAGTTTCATTAAATTGTTTGGCAATTTATTTTTTACATGTTATTTCTTTGAATTATATCACCTCCTACTTTATCAATTTTTTTGATAGGATATGTGTATGCTATTGGTGCACTTGAGCACAACAAAGAGGAAATATGGGTAAAAGTACAAAGCTATGTCACACTTTTATAAAGGAAACAACAAACACCGATCCAACTTTTAAACTTGAATCACTAAAAAGTGACATATATGTTTTGAATTTTGAAATGATGTAAACTAATAAAATGTGTGTTTTTTAGTATATTTTATGTTTGTATTTTTTTTTTAAATAAAAAATAATTTGAATATAGTTTTTTCTTAATAAATTGACATTATAATTTAGTTGTTGATAAAATGCTGAAAAAATGAAGTTACATGAGTCATTGATCTTTATATAGTAAATTTTATTTTTTTCCTCCAATTTTTTGTGTGTATTTATAACTTTTTGTGTTTTAGATTGCAAAAATTGGTCGGATATTCGTCCCCCTATAAACTACAGTACGCATGGTAAACTTTTTTCACGTGACCGGTGACACTAGTGCGACACGCCCTTCGGTACCATGAGGATGGTGGGGAGACTAGACCTCGTGACCTCTTGTCTGCAATAGGATGCTTTAGCCAATCGAGCTAGGCCCATCACCCCAATAATGTATTTATAACTTAAAACTTTAGTGCATGGGTATATTTTTTTCTAATTTTAATAAATATATTTTAAAATAAATATTAAAATATATGTGTATTAAACCCTAGTTGAGTTAGACTCAACTGTCTTGTTAAAACATGGAAACGTTCTAAAGCCGTGGGTAACTTATGATGGGAACGAATCTCCAGAGAGGGTTAGCTCTCCTGGTAGATCACCTAAACTAAAGAATTTTCTAAGGAAAATGATAAATTTGAAAATGAAAATCCTAAAATCTAATGGGTGATGTATCGGAACTTTAAATCTATTCGCTAACTCCACTCACAATCAATTCTCAAAACAATAATTCTCACAACCTCATATGCAACATACAACACAAAAGTGATTTTTACGAAGGTTTGAAATCAAACACAACGTACAACTTGTATTATATGAAATTTTTGCACCCACACTTGCAATAATAAGACATAAAAATGATTCAACATTCAGAATTACAATGACAACATCAAATTATTACTGCAAAATGAGACAAAATAATGAGATAGGAATGCTCTACTGCTTTTATTGATCTGAAAGGAGTATGAGAATATGAAATTTGAGTACAAATCTGGGCTTACAAAGCTTTCTACAAGTAGTCAAGAGAGAAAGAGGCAAATATGGACCAAAAAAAACTAAGTTTTTCTATAATGCCCCGCCACACAAACCCCATAAGACAACTACAACAATTACAGATTATTTTTTTCTTCGAAAATAACAATTACACAACGCAACATATAAACATTTATACAACATAGATATAACATAAATCATTAACCTAATCCTATAGGGTACATGGTGTGTTAGTTAAACGAACCCAACAATTAAACAATAAACGATACTAACTAAAGTAGAAGAAAGAAATGAGAATAAAACATGATATAAGTACAACAAGAATAAGATATAAATGCATAAACATAAATCACATAATATTATATTCATCTTCAGAGTTCAAAGTTACAAATGTGGAATATATTTCCACAGATACAACACAATATCAAATCGAGTTACATTACAAGGCCAGTTCCATTATAACATTGGGAAGGGTACAATCATATTACAAAATTACAATAATGAAAGATAATTCTTCAAAGGGACAGTCTTCTCCGTGCGAGCTCTGAGATCATTGCATCCATGCCACGATCACAACTAGGGACCCAATGGGTGCATTGCACGTTTCCACCCGACCGTGTGAACTCGAAGGAACACCCCCTGTGCAAGGAGTTGATAAGAAAGAACCCTCAACCACAAACTCAAACATAAAGGACACACATCACAAGACTCAAGCCCACGAAACAACATAAACATCAACATGGAATAAACAACTAACACAACTCCAGAGGTACAAAAACAAGGGAAACGAAGGGGCACAATGGGAGAGTGTCATCACATGGCCTTCATGGATTCACCAGACTACCTATAATCTAGGACCCATCTCCATCTATGGTTAACCAAACATCTTATTTCAAGGTGTCGTCCCATAGGGTGACTCATGCAGAGCCATCTACCTTTCATGAAGACAAGGTAGTGACCTTATCGACTAGGTATTCCCACCCATTCTTAGCCTTTGGGAGTGCTAACGACATCGGTGAGGTGTATATTTTTATCTTGTTATGTGATAACTAACCCAACCCACTAGGTAAATTAATTAGGTTTTCACTTAATTAGGGAAACTATTTCAAGGGTGACCACTTGTACACTGGCCCCAAGAAGAGCCACTCTCCCCTATGGTTGCCCTAAAACCAAAACCAAGAAACAAGTACCACAATGTTCAACCAAAAGAATCATAACTCACAACAGGGTACCATCCACAAATTCCCACATGGTATCAACATAAGCCAAAAAGATGCAACCATAGAAAAGAATTCACATCTTCCCTAACCTCTGTAGATAACACTAAATCCACACAAGACACACTAAGATGTCACATTCAATTAATTAACACCACATCATTAACTATAAGGCATTTAAATAATAAATCATCTAAGTCTCCATCAAATAACCGTTATCATCAATTAAAATCAAAATAAGGAAACTCACTAATATTTCTATTTAATCCAAAAACAATATTCAATTTAATAAATAATTCACTAATTAAATATCTAAGTTAACAAACTTGCTAAAAAGCTGATTTAAGAACAATAGTGACATTTCATTATTTATTTAAATATAATAAAATAGACTTTAAAAAAAATTAAAGATACTAACTTAATTTATCAAAACCCAATTATAATTCATTTACTAAATTCAATTTTTCAACTATGTTTTATGTTTTGATTTTAAATCTTTTCCACACAGAATATTCTAAATTTTGATTTTTCTAAGATAATGGAAATCTAATCTTTATTTAAAAAAAACCAATTTCAAGGTAAAAAACAGATTCAATTTATTAATTAACTAAGTTCAAAAAATCTGATTGTACTACTTAATTTTTTAACAACTAATATGATATTTCATAAATACAGTTAGACTGGAAAATAATGAAATCAAATTCCACAGTAATATTTAAAATACAATTATTTTTCTGTCTCTTAATACAGATTAAATCAAAATGTCATTTTCAAACAGATTTTAAAACAATAGTATTTTTCCTCATTAAATATAAAATTTTCTAGAGAATAACTTATTTTTACTTTTCATTATTTGCTCACATTTCCTGTCTATACACTATATGCATATATATATATATTTAAATATATATATGTATATAAATACTGGAATAAATATATATCAATTCATCTAATGCTGCTGAAGAACAAAACTCAGTAATAACAAAATATACCAATTTATAGAGTATATATAAATACACACACACACACACACACACACACACACACACACACACACACACACATATATATATAAACTTCTAATCAATATAATTTCAATATTAAATCTGCCACATAACATAATAAACATAACATGTATATATATATATGTTATATCTTTAATAAAAAAACACATTTAACATTGAAACCACATTATACATTGTAAGAATAGGTGGCAGAATTTCATAGTACAGAGGCCTTAAATAAACACAGAGGCACATACGAATTCGGGAAGGGGCAGCTGTACACAACTGTATCCCCCCTTTCCCCCACAACCACACAGAGAGTGGGGAGGGTGGTGGAGGCTCTACCTCCACATCGTCGTCCCCATATGGGGGCAGCGGTGGGAGACAACGCCTCCCCCAACCATCCCCATATGCAAACAATAAACCCCAACTAGGGAAAAATATGCCCAACGAATAAACTAATTCACATTTCGTCGTACAACACCCAACCAATAACAATGATTTAATAAAATATTAATAGTAATAGTAATAGTAATATATATATTTTATCCATCATGTTTCAATGAAAACAATTGTAGTATAACAAAAGAGATGCAAAAATATCCAGAATAAATAAATTGGGGAAATGAAATATAGGGAACGAGAGGGTTCTCAGACGAGAGATATTTTCAGAGGTTTAAAGCTAAGAATAGAGAATTCAACAAGAAATCCAAAATGAAATACAAAGAGGAAGGGGAAATCTACACGTAGGTAATTAAAATTATAGAGGAAGAGGATTTCCCAAACACACACATAAAACACATTTTATTTTCTTCTTTTTGAAAACTAAATTTACAGAGATCAGAATATGAAATTTGAATTACCCAGAGTCCTACGCAAAGCTCGATTCAAGGACGAATTGCACAATTCCAACCAGATGAAATCTTCGAAAACAAGAGATTCGAACCCAGTGCAATCTAAAATCAAATCTTCATAGATCAATTCGACAAAAAACCACACAGATTATCTAATCCTAAAAAAAAATTCAACAATTTTTTGAGTTGCAGACATTTTTTTTATTTCCTCTCTCTTGCTTTTTTGAAAAAGCAATATTTGGAAATATACTTTTTCCAAAAAATCCAAATCAGAAGTTGTCATAAATTTTTCGACAACTTTCCCATGCAAATTCCACTTAACACTCTATTTTTGCCATTTTCCAATTTTGGAAGAGAATCTTCCATAATTAATTTACACCAAAATATGCTCTTTTAAATATTTTAATAAAATTAACTTTTTGAAAAATAAACAATTAATGAATAATAATTCTAAACAACATTTCACTTAACTATAATTGAAGTTTAAAATTTATTTTATTAAATCACCTTTTTCTAATAAAACAAATATGATAATGATTTCCTTAACTTTATTTCTTTTAAAATAATCTATCATAGTTTATCTAACTAATTATTTAATTTAATGATTTAAATTAAAGGATAGCTTCACATTTTAAAATAATAATAAAAGTGCTAATGTACACCATAATTTTCCAAAGTATTAATATCATAAGCAACATTGAACCTTTAATTAATGTAATATTTTGCACCATAGACTAGCATTTAATTTAAATCATAAAGCACTAGACCAAGCCATAAACACACTTATAAAACTCATGAAATAAAATGATTTAATTAACAACCATACCCACATGAACAAGTACTGATACGACATGAACCACCACTAGACCAACCATTGACATAGACAGGGGTACTTTCTTACCAGCTCCCTAACCACATCAACCATTGGGTATGTAGGATGCGCTCAGACCCGACAGTGCAGATGGAGTAAGACCCGGTACCTACATTCTTGCATAACAAAAAACATCAAACAACATGTATATATGCATATAACTCATAGTCAACACATTGTGAAGGAGAGTTACGGTGAGGCAAGGCACTCACGGATGAGCGATGCCACCTTGTCTCCTTCACCCAAATCAAATATAGTAAACAAAATCTAAGTATCACATCATCAATATAACTCACAAAGTAACATCATCATAATATGAGTATCCCACACATAAGTCCAACTATCATAAGAAAATAAGCATAATTGTCTGCCACACCCAACACATGGCGAAAAAGATGTCAAACAGAGTATCAAATATGCATCAGAACATAAACAAAAATCACACTGAAAAAAAAGCACAGACCAAAGTAGTATCAAAACATGAGAGGCACTACATTTTATCCAATATATACCTCCAATATGTCTCCAAGAGTGAGAAAAGAAAACATTGAGTGAACTGCTCCTCAAAATAGTAACTCCAGTGTGATTTTTGAGCAAGGGAAAAAAACCTCCAAAATAAGGCCCCAACTGCCTCCAAACTGAATGAAAAAAATGGAAAGATTCCCTCCCAAGAGGGTCGACCCAAAAAGGACTCAAAAGCACTTAGTTATGACTAAAAATCAGATGTGGAAAGCTCAGTTCACCTATTTTTTTCTATTTTGCTCAAATGGGACTCAAACTGAAAATGGAAAGATTCTATGAGAACTCTTTGCATTTTCTCCTATTTACATATTTAATTGACACTTCAAAAATTTATAAAAAACATTGCTTTTAATAATGCCTTACAATATTGCAGTTTCCATTTTTTGCAGAAAAGAAAGGAAGAACTCATTCAAGACTTGAGTTTGACAACCTTGTAAAGCAAAAGAAAGTACTTATGACTCAAAATTTTGCAAAGAATCTAATATCTCCCCTTGATATTTGATTTTCTTCAAAAATCATAAAAAATTAAGGCACACTTAGGTATTCAAGGTTTAGGCATTTGATTTTCTATAAAATCATAAATTGAAGGCATATAGCCACATGATTTTCTCCAAAAATTAAAGAAAAACCTAAGTCATGAAAGGCCTAGAATTGTAACACATATTCAAAAAAAAGCATAATACCAAGAAGGTATTAGTGAAGGCATAATATTTTTAAATCAACGTGAAAAAAAAGGCCGACTTAGGGAAAATTTGAAAACCCTAGAACAAAACTATCGAGCCCTAACTTGTAGCTTTCATTTTCACTTTGATTTTTTTCCTCGAGTCTTCGCTTTGCACATGCGCCTCCATCGAGCTAGGGTTTGAAGATTTGAGGTTTCTTTGTGGTTTTCATATCAAATTATTCTCAGGAAATTTGCTAGGTGAGACTTCTTTACATAGGGGATGCAAAAATATTCGCATTTTCTATATATTTTAGAGCATCTCATGGCCTTGTAGTCGTAGTCATTATTATTTTTCTGATGTATTTTTTATATTTCTATTTTTTGATGAATATTCCTTCTGCATCTTGAGGCCAATATTGGGTTTTTTTGGAGCTTGTATTGTCACTTGGGAGGTGAGTTTCTTTGCTGAAAAATGTTTGAATCTTCTCCAAGCTGCAAGGTAAGCTCTCAGCTGCTAAAGAAGTTCAAAATTTTTCATGCTTTTCATTTATAAAACCTCAAGATTTTTCCTTTTGTAAAGAAAGAGAGTAGTAGGCTGCGACTTTACTTGTGCATTATGGATTTCACTATTTTTTTTGTAAAATGAAGACTCTCTGTATTCGATTTTATCACTCCCTTTATCTTTGAGGCCCTTCTATATTTCATGTTCGTGACTTTCTATTCTTCCCTAGATTTGACCTTTCAAATTTTTGGGAGTACCAAAACTCTCTTGACTTGGCTTCTGTAAGATATCTCACACATTTTGTGAAAAGAATAGAGTGTAACCCTTCTTTGCTCAGCTTCTCAAGCATCCTTCATGTCTTTATCATCATGGTTGTGGCTTGTATTTTCTTGTTTACTTTTAGAAAATAACATGGCTTCACTTCTCTTTGTTGTATACCCTTTTGAAGCTTGCAATTCTTCAATATTGCAGACCGGTGTTCCCTAAAACATTTTTACATGAGAAAAATATTAACTCTTTTTTAGGTTATCATACTATATTTTTTCTAATGCAGCAAGAAGATCCATTGCATAAGTATTTATTAGTTCTGTCAAAATAATTCTTTCATCAGACTATAGAAGATCTAAACTATTTTTTGTGTCCATGGATAACATGATGCTCTAATTTATGAAAATGTATCTTCACTTTATCACTTCTTGTATTTATAATGATAAATGGATGCTTTTATCTTTTGTGCTCTACATTCTCATACATTGTTCCTCTTTTAATCACTGCACTTATGATTTGTGTCATTTGTCTTCAGTGCTTTACCAATGTTGTCTTGATGGCTACCCCACTATAGATATGATGTTTCTTTGTAATGAGTGCTTGATGATTGTTTCTTATGATCACTGAACATTACACTCTTTGATGTCCCTTATATGTGAGCACTAAAATATGATAACAACACTATTCAATGAAAACAAACATTGACAACATGAAATATTATTTGCAAACAAAACTTCTTCAATGGGAAAATGATGCATTTTATTGTGTTATGTAGTTTAGTTTAGTATCCAAAACAAACCCATTGCTCATTTGTGATTTCCATTTCATTCCCCTCTTGAGACTTAGGGGAAGCTGTAGGAGTTGAGAAAATACAACTTCACAAACCTTGAAGATCACCTGCATGCAAATAACCTGTCACAAAAGAAGAGATGGAGACAAACAAGCAAGGGTTCTCTGAAAACTGAAAATGTATATATCAGAGAGAATGAGAGAATGAATAGTCGATTTAGGGGTTTTGGACCGCTGTGGATGCAATGGAAATGTCCGTTTGAGCTGAAAATGCTTCAAAAATGTAGGTGTGCCCTAGATCAAGAAAACAAGCCCCAAACCCTTGAAGCTCCTAAAATCTTCAAAACAAGAACAGGAAGCTGCAAGTGTGGAGCTCTGATACCATGTTGGAGTTGAGAAGATACAACACCACAGAAGCCCAAAAGATCTTTGCAAGCAAATAACCTGTTACAAGGAGAAACAAAGAGAAGCAACAAAGGAAATGCTCAAGAATGTGGAGCAATGTATTCACTTGAAAATGTAAAATGAATTGATATGAAATACAATGGGATCAATCCTTATAAAAAGGAGATCATGCAAACCCTAATAGAAGCCCTAATAGGATAACATTTAATAATTAAGCACCTTGTGTAAAGAATACCAGATTCAGAAGCAGACAAGGATAAGATTCAAGACCAAGGATTATTCTTCCACAAAACCATTGGAACTAATTCATATTGATTTGTGTGGATCTACCAGGACAAAGAGTCTTCAAGGTGAAAGGTATTTCATGTTACTCATTGATGATTTCTCTAGGATGACACGGGTTACGTTCCTAAAAGAAAAATTAGAAGCTTTCAGTAGGTTTAAGATTTTCAAGTCAATGGTTGAAAATGAAATGAATGCTAGAATAAAGTGTTTAAGGTATGATAGATATGGTGAATTCATATTAAATGATTTTGAAGATTTCTATGAGGAACATGGGATAAAGAGACATATGTGTACTGCTAGAACTCCTTAGAAAAATGGAGTAGTGGAAAGAAATATGTTGAATGAAGCCAAACTGCCTGATTAATAGAGGCTAGCTAAGGGTGGACAGTACCAAGACACCTTGTGAACTTTGGTATGGAAGCCCAACAATTGTCAAGTATTTTAGAATTTTTGGAAGCAATTATTTTATCAAAAGAAATGAGGAATGTTTGGGAAATTTTTACTCGAGATCTAATATGAGGGAATCTTTCTTGGATACTCAACTAGGAACAAAGCCTACAAGTGTTACAATAAAAGGTTGAGGAAGATTGTTGGTTTGATGAACCTTCTTGCTTAGAGGAAGAAGAAGAAGAAATTGGAGAAAAAGAAGAAGCGCAAGAGAAAGTCCCCAAGACTCCTTCCAAGTATGTTCAAAAGACCAAATAATTGGAGACAAGAATGAAGGTGTGTAGACCAAAAGAAGATTTGCAAGGACAAATGAATAGGTAAATTTATCTTTGTTAACAAGAATAGAACCTAAGAATTTTGTGGATGTTAGCAAGGATGAATGATGGATTCAAGAAATGGAAGAAGAACTATATCAGATAGAGAAAAATTAGACCTAGGAATTAGTGCCAAGACCTACAGACAAGAATGTGATAGGAACAAAATGCGTGTTAAAAAAAACCTAAATGAAGATGGAGAGGTTGTGAGAAATAAAGAAAAGTTGGTTTGCAAAGGTTATTCACAAGTGGAAGGAATTGACTTTGGGGAAAAAATTTCTCCAATGATAAGAATTGAGAGTATGATAATGTTTCTTGCATTTTTAGCTCACAAGAACAACAAAAGTATATCAAATGGATGTGGAATTTTCTTTCTTGAATGGTGACTTAGAAGAAGAAGTTTATATTGAGGAGCCTGATGGATTTTATCTATCAAAGGATCCAAAAGAGGTATGCAAACTTAAGAAGTTTTTGTATGGTCTAAAACAAGACCCTAGGGATTGGTATGAAAGGTTAGACAAGCACTTCCTCTAGTAGGGCTTCAAGAAAGGTATCACAGATAGCAATTTGAATATTAAAATTGAGAATGAAAGAATTTTAATTGTTGTTGTGTATGTTGATGATATAATATTTGGTGGGAATGATGAAATGTGTAAGATGTTTGTTGAAGAGATGCAAAAATAATTTGAAATTTTTATGATAGGTAATTTATCATTATTTCTTGGACTTCAAATTGCATAGTCAAGTAATGGTATCTTTATCTCTCAAGCAAAGTAAGAAGAAGTTTGGTATGGAATATTTCAAACTAGTGAGTACTCCTATGGTAACAAGTTGTCATTTGATCAAAGATGATGACTCACCTAAGGATGATCAGACTCTATATAGGTCTATGATTGGGGCCTATTGCACTTAGCAAAATAAATGCTTGATATTATTCAAGCTATCTGGTTGGTTGCAAGGTTTCAATTTGATCCAAAATAAACTCATGTAAAGGCGGTCAAGAGGATTTTTGGATATTTTAAGAGCACTCTGAATTATGGACTATGGTATCAAAATGATGACTTTTCTCTAAGTGTATATACTGATGTCGATTGGGTTGGGAGTGTTGATGAAGCACTAGTGATGGAGTTTTCTATTTGGGAGAAATATTGGTCTCTTGGTTTAGTAAGAAGTAGGACTCAATGTCCTTATAAAAATAGTAGAGTAATATAGCTACAACATCCTGTTGCGCTCAAGTTTTGTGGATGAAGCAAACATTGCAGGATATCAAGGTGATCTATGATGAACCCAGTCTTATTCTGTGTGATAATATAAGTTCCATTAATATTTCAAAGAATCGAGTGATGCATTCTAGAACCAAACATATATCTATCAGGTATCACTTGTTAAGAGATAAAGTTACAGATCAAGAAGTAAGATCGGAGTATGTGCCTACAAAGGAATAGGTTTTATATATCTTTACAAAGGCACTTTCAAAGGGCACCTTTGAATATCTCAAGTGGAAGTTAGAGGTTGTTTCCATTCCTTCTAACTAGATGCATAGATGATGGATTTGTCTAGGGGAGCAATTCAAGACATATTTTTATCCCTATATTGATGAAGGATACCTCTTAGGGGGAGAAGGTAGAAGGATGTTAAGGTTTTTGCACTCAAGGGGAGCTTGTGTGTTGCTACAAATAAAGTTGAAGACCACTAACCCTTTGCACTTGATGTCAAAGGGGGATAAAATTACATATTAGGTTAGTGTTTCCATTAATACCAAAGGGGGAGAGTATTGAAAGGTTTATGTAGGTGTTGCAATTGATGTCAATATAATGGAGGTTGTTGTAGGTGTTGTCATTGATGTCATAAATGTGGTAGTATAAAGATGGTTGCATATGTTGTTGATCAAAAGTAGTGGGTATGATGATGGATGTCATGAGCTTGCTATACATAGTTATATATCTCTTGTAACTCAGGAATAGGTGAATGATGTTGTGAATGTTGTATTCACTATCTGTTGATGTAAAATTTATAAAATATTCTCTTGTAGTTAGTGTGATGCAAGAGCATCCCTAGTTGTACAGAAATCTTGTATCAACCAAAAACATTTCTTTTATTTCAGTTCAGTCTGTAGCTATCTTATAAGTTCCTTTTACATTTTATCATTGTATCTGTAGACACCTAAATTTGGACACTTCATTTGTCCAAATTTACCCCTTTTTCGTCTAAATATCCCCTTATCCGCATTAATTAAGTAATATCCCTATTATTTAATTAATACCTCTAAAGTTCTTCTAATCACTAAGGTATCTAGTTAAATAATTAAATACCTTACCCCTTTAATTCCCCTCTCATCAAATGAATTAAATAAATATGACATTTATTTAATTCTTCACATGTCACATTACTTTCAATTAATCTTAATCAACCTCGTAATCTCTTCATTAGGAATGTGCACATGCCTAGTCCTTGATTAGGATGTGTCACATCTTCCAACTTTTGCAAGTTGGCTTCTAATCCTTATTAACCACTAATTATCTTCTAATTACTTATCAGTTTAGCCTAATCAGTACCTTGGTCAACTCTCCCCATCCCCCAAGGAATTTTTAATTTCTTTTTATTCATCCAAGGCTCCTCTCTTCCCCATGTGAATTTTTAATTCATTTTTATTCCTCCAAAGAATCTTCTCTTCCCCATGCAAATTCTAGAACCTTTAACTTGTCACTTCACATGTGCCAAAGACTTCTAGAACATTTGATTTGTTACATCACTCACATGTGGAAAATTTCCACCTTTTTGGGAACCTTGTATTATCCACTAGATTCTTTCAATCATTGTGAATTTTAAATTCACTTTTATTACTCCAAGGAATTTCCTCTTCCTCATGTGATCATTGAGTGGTCACATCAAGGTACTTGTCCTTCCTCCACATCATGTCTCTTCCTTCCACCTCACTTCCACATCATCTCATCCTAGGCCATCTCACATTCCACATGCCAAGATGTGAGGGCTTGTGAGTCATCAAATCACCATAGCCCTCCATCTTGGCCTTGTTGGTTTAATCTCAACCATTGAATTCTCTAGAGATTTCAAATTCCTCTATAAATACCCCCTCTTTTCTCTCATTTAGGGGGGACTTAGCCATTTGCACCCTTATTGTACCAATTTGATTACTCAACTTGTAAGAATTTTCCAACATCTAATCAAGTCATTTAGCTATTAGCATTTGAATTTTATCATATTGTTCATCTTGCATCTAGCCATCTCCATAGCCATCCAAGGAGCACACAAGATTTCAAACATCAAGGGCCAACCAAGGGACTTAACAACACAAAGGTATAATCATTTATAATCATTATTTTGCTATCTTTCTTTGTGTTATCATTCCTTAGACTAATCTTGAGGTGTACCTTTTGTGTTCTTCCATTAGTACATAATAGTTGTTTTGCATCTTTAGAATATGATATACATTCAAAGGGATCACAATATCATTTCTTAGCTTGTGGAGTAGGATACTTGTTCTACACAAGGTCATCTACAACATATCTAGATTTGAAGAGATTTGCATTCATTTGCAGAAGGTTAGTGCTCTCAGAATTTCATTGTCATTCTTTGTTAGAGCATTTAGGGCCGACCTAGTCCAAGTTTATTTTTCATACCTTTTCTAGAGCATTTGGAGCTTAATGAAACATCATTCAATGCTTTTAAGTCTAAGGGGAACTTTCTTGGAAATCCATAATCTATTTTATTTACCGATAATTTATCTTTCCATGTTTGTTGGCTAACCTACATGTTTGATCTTGCATTGGGTTTGTAAGCCCTTGAGGCTAATGCAGATCATAATTGGAGCTGAAGATTCATATTTAAGACCATTTGTAATCCTTTGAAAGACATTAAATTTAGTATTTCATGAGCTAGGAGTTTGATAATTCAATCTAGCCTTTTAGGCCATGGAATGTCATAAGGCCTTGTGCCAATTGTAATATCTATAGTTCCCTTGTAGTAGGATTGAGAGCCCTAGCTATTCTACATATGAGACATATGATGTATTTAAGACTATAAGTTATTGAATCAATGATAGTTCATGTTCACCGAGCATTTTTTGTGCTATTTTTGTTGTGTTGAACTCTAAGCTACATGGTTGGATAGTCCTTTTTGGACCATCCATCTATGACTACACCAAGTGTATTAGAGAAATTTTTCGAGTCCTAATAAGGTATTCCTTGTGGTGAGAATATCTTTGACCTAAGATAACATGCATATTTTTTCAACCGATCGTGATTGTGAGGTAGTTGAAACCCTTATAGCTAGATTACCAAATTGAGGTAGTTGCACTAGATCCAAGGAGAGAGATGCCACCAAGGAGAGAGCCTTCTATGAAAAATGTTGCTGGAAGAATGGATGAGATGTTAGAGATGATGAGAGCAATGTGAGTCTGATTAGATGTTGTATAAGAAAACAAAAGGCAAGGTCTAAACCCTAGACATGCAGACAAAATTGTTGATGATGAATTGGATCATGTTGTGAATCAAAATGAAGAAGTCCTAGACAAAGAATAAGAAGATTCAAATCAAGTAAATATGTTGAAAGATATTTCCAAGATTGGTAAGCAAACTAGAATTAAGATTTAAAATTATGTAGGGAATTTAAACCTCAAGGAGTTGATTGATTGGATCAATGATTTGGAGGAATAATTTTAGTATGAAGAAATTGAAGATCCAAAAAGAGTGGTATTTGCAAAGGTTGAGTTGAAAGGTCATGCCAATATATGGTGGAAAGAAGTTCAATTGGATAGGAATAGAAGAGGAAAGGATAAAATTATAAAGTAGGATAGGATGGTGACAAAGTTGAAGAATCAATTTATGCTAGCTGATTATGAGCTCAAACTGTTGAAAAGATTATAGAACCTGAGATAAAAGGAGAAGTCTGTGAAGGAATATACTGAATAATTTTATAAGATGATAATTAAAGTTGGACATAATAAAGCAAGCAAAGAGAAGGTTGCACAATACATCAATGGATTAAGAACAAACATTTAAGAAGAATTGAGCTTGGTAAAGATGACATTAGTTGAGAAAGCATACCAATTTGCATTGAAGGTAGAGGAAAAGTTGAACAAGAAGTTTGAACAAAGAAAAAGAAGTTCAAGAGGAATATTTCGTAGGATCCAATCACAATCTAGAGAGAGAAGATCATATGTAGAGAAAAATAAGGATGGAAAACCCTATCATATTGAAGAAAAGGATAATAATTCATACTACAGAGGAAGAGAAGACATAAATTTCTATCACTGTGACAAAGGAGGTCATAATTCCTACTGCAATGATGGATACAAGAGGGATGAAGGAAGATATGAGAATAGACCATTCAAAGGAACTTGTTTCAAGTGTGGAGGTGAAGGACATGGAGATTTTGAATGTCATCAGGGAAGTACCAATAAGAGAACTAGAATATCAAAATAATAGATTATGTGGAAGAAGAACCTGTTGGATCCCATAATTTAGTTGGGAAATCAGAGAAAGGCAAGTCATTAGTCATGAGGAGAGCTTTGATGCATGAAGTAACTAAGGAACCACTACAAAGAAAGAATTTGTTAAGAACTTGGTGTAAGTCTAAAGGAAAGGTATGTAAAGTTATCATTGATAGTGGTAGTACTGATAATCTAGTTTTAGAAGAGATTGATACACCCAAAGCCCTAGAAGATAGCATGGATTTAGGATGAACATAAGATCTTGGTGAATGAGTAGTGTTTGGTGAAATTTCATATAGGATCATATAATGATGAAGTGTTGTGTGATATTATGCCTATGGATGCATGCCATTTATTTTTAGGAAGACCATAGAAATATGATAGGAAAGAAATTCATGATGGAAGGAAGAATACATATACTGTAACTTTAAATGGTAAGATAACTATATTGATACCTTTGGGAGAAGAAGAAAAAACGATGTTTTTAGTACTAAAAAACTATGTTTGGTAGATGGAAGAAAGTTCCTAGAAGGACTGTGGCACAAAAACATGTGTTTTGTGTTGATTCCAAAGAACTACAGTAGTTTAGAGGAAGAGAATTCTACTGCAAGTGGAGAAGATCCACCACATATAGAAGTAGAAAAACTGTTAAAAGAGTATGAAAACATCATATCAAAGAATGTACTAGATGGTGTACCACCGGTCTGGAGTATTAGTCATCATATAAATCTAATATTTGGAGCAAGTGTGCTAAACAAAGTGGCACATAGGATGAAACCTACAAAAATGGTGGATCTGAATAGACAAATACTAGAGTTTTTGAAGAAAGGGTTGATCATAGAAAGCCTAAGCCAATGTGCGGTACCTGCTATACTGGTACCAAATAAAGATGGAGAGTGGAGGATGTGTATGAAATTAAGAGCAATCAATAGGATCACTATGAAGTATAGATTCACATTGCTAAGGATGGATGGCATTATGGACTATTTGAGTGGAACAAAGTATTTCACAAAGATTGCTCTAAAGAGTGTATATCATCAAACTAGAATCAAAGAAGGAGATGAATGGAAGACTATATTTAAGACTAATGAAGTGTTATATGAGTGGTTAGTGATGCCTTTTGGATTGACCAATGCACCTAGCATTTTCATGAGGTTGATGAATGAGGTATTGAAGCAATTCTTGGGTAAGTTTTTTATTGTCTATTTGGATGATATTTAGATTTTAAGTAAGACTAGAGAAGATAAATTGTCACACATTAGACAAGTATTACAGAGGTTGAGAGAAGAGAAGTTGTTGATCAACATCAAGAAGTGTACCTTTATGAAGACAGAGTTAGTGTATTTGGGTTTTTTTAATTCTATTGAAGGATTGAAAATGGACTCTGATAAGGTTAGAAAAATTATTGAGTGGCCTACACTGGTGAAAATTAGAGAGGTAAGATCATTCCATGGATTGGAAAGTTTCTCCTAGAAATCCATTAGGAGATTTAGTAGAATTTTCACACCCATGACAAAAAAAATGAGAAGAGATAGGAAAGACTTTAAGTGGACATCTGGAGCATAAATAAGTTTTGAACTGTTGAATGAAAAGGTGATAGAGAAACCAATGCTAGCATTACTAGATTTTTAAAAAGTATTTAAAGTTGATTGCGATGCTAGTGGAAATGCAATAGGAGTAGTCTTGAGTCAAGAAGGAAGACCCATAGTGCTGAACACCCAGAATACTGAGAGGGGGGTGAATCAATATTCATTGAAATTCATTCACTTTATCAACTTAAGCATTCATTTAAAAAATCATATTGAACTTGTAGTAAATGAAAGGAACATATAAATCATGCATCACATCAAAGAACACAAGAACATTGGATTTACATGGAAACCACTTGAAAGAGAAAAACCATGTGGTGAGGATTAGCTCACAATATATTATAACCAGCTACAATATTGATATATAAAGGTGGAATCACTGTCCAAAATGATAGAATGGCTCACTCTTGGTGGCTCACTACTAATGGGCTCACTACCTAGAATAGAAAAGATAGAAGAAAGGGTGGGTCACTGCCAAATATAAACAACTAACATAATTATATTCAAACTTATTTCTACATCAGATCTCGCACACAATCTATACTTATTCAAAATCCACATTCGCACAATGAATCAACCTTGTATATATATCACAACCAACAAAAACATCAATTAGGTTGGCCTAATTAGATGTACCATGCATCACATACCTTGTTAGCTCAAAACACCAACACGCACGCCTTGTGAAAAGAACCAAAAAATGTACACCATAAAAAAAGGTCAACATGAATCATAATCACTCCTATAAATCCACTCCTTACATACTTCAAATCTTTACAACCCAAAAATCCTTAGGTCGACACAACATAGAAAAACTAGTGAAACAATAACTAAATGAACCAACTATTCATTCAAAACTTGACACATGGAACACCAAAAAAATTGTCAAATGGAGCACACATACTTTTGACACTTGTAAACACTTCCTCAAAATTTCATAGCAAAATATTCATTCGCGGTGGAATGTGGAGCATTCCAACATACACTATGTATTAGTAACACTGAAATTATATAACCGATACTCTATCAATATTATATTTAGCTATAGAAGACATATAACCTTGAATATTTGTATTTATACACCTCTAACACACACCAATACTACCTCAAAACTACTTGACAATATTTTTCATAGCGGAGCAATGCAGACCACAAAACTGGTTTACTATAACACTAAACTGCACATGGAGACTTAGGCAAAATCTCCAAAACACTTGGTCTTCACCAAAACAATAATTTTGTATCTCTACCATGGTTTTCCATCAATGAAAACACCATACACTATCACGCTCATCAATATCCATTCATACATCATCATTCTCATGTTGCAAACAATATCCCTTAACAACTAAGGTCTCCAACAATCTCGCCCTTTGTCAATGATGGCAACATGCTCTCATATTCCAAAAATTCTCAAACTAATCCAAAACTTCTCTCCCCCTTTGACATCAAGGGAAAATGGATCACTATACATGCATACATACTCTCCCTTATATACACACACACACACACACACACACATACATGAGAGTAACTCCCCCTTACTACTTCTCTCCTATACACAACAAAATTCTGCAACAATCTTTCCCTTAGGAAATATTTTCATCAAAGTGGCTCCCCCTAACAATGTTATCCATCAAAAAATGACAAAATATGCACTAAAATATTATCCACTACTTCTGCATATGTACATTGAAATCATAAAATTACATAAATGAAAAATAAGTCTACACCTTCAACTATAAGAGGGTAAAATACACTTGTAAGACACCTCCTAGTCCTTCTTTCCTATCTCCCAATCCTTCTTGGTGAAGGAAAGTATACTGTACTGATTCCCAAACTAAATAAGGAGATCTTCTCCTTCATCTGGAGAAATAGACACCAAATTCTTCTGCACCACCTTATCTACACTAGCAAGCACTCCAATCAAGGATGTAAGCCTTGCATTCATCAAGTCTCTAAGTTATCTATACCACATAATGATTTTCTCTTTCTGTTCTTGCAGTAGGAAGAAATGACCATGTAGGTTCTCAATTGTTTCTCTTATTGTACCATCTGCATCATTTGTTGGATCATATGCATCAGAGTCTTGAGAAATTTGTGACTCTATTGAGTCCATTTGGTCCTTTATGCTCCTTGTAGAGTTATGAAATTTTAAGCAAAACTGGAACAAAATTTTTTCTTCTTCCAAGAACTTTTGAACATCTTTCAAGTTGCCTTGCAACTGACCATGTTCAATATTACATTTATCAAAAATATCGATCAATATCTTATCATTGACCTTTTTTCCATTTCCTTTTCCAATTTCTCTTCCAAACCAGTAAAAGAATCCTTAAATGAATCCAAAAACAAATTCAAATTTTGCACATCGAACAAGGAATCATTAATAGTTGCACCGAGAATACCTTCTTGTAATACCTTATTTGCTTCCTGAATCAACTTTGTACTCTTTTCCAATGTGTTTATAATATTTCCTTCCTTGCAAAGGCATGAAAAGAATCACCAAGTTGTAGTTTGTGAAGGGGAGAAATATTGTTCATATCCACTTGCCCTTGCTGCACGGGTATCTATAGAAGTTGTACAAACACCACCAGTTCAATATACAACCGCACATATAATAAATCCTTTAAAGAATCTCCAAAGGTTTCAGAGGATTCACCTATAGTTTTAACATTTTCTCCTTCTTCTTACTCTTATCTTTCTCACCACTTCTAGAACATTCTTTTCTTCTTGTACAAACTTCTCACCATCCAGAGGAGGTAAATATTCATCTCTTTGAGTCTTTGTTTTCTCTTTGACATCTTCTTTTTGGTCATTCCCCTTCTCCATATTTAGAGGGGGTAAATCTTGTTCTATTTGATCTTCCTCATTCTCTAGGGCATTCTACATATTATCTCCCTTCTCCTCAACAACACTTTCCATATTTGGAGGGGCATCATTAGTAACCATGTCTTCTTATACATTCTCATCTTCATGCACATGCTCATGTTGTGAATTTTTAGGCTCATTATTTTCCAAGATAGATGAGTCATGATGCATTTGATCTCCACTATTCGGAGGGACACCCAACCCTTTAGCAAGTTATCCAACCTTCTGCAAAGTCTCATTCTCTAGTATTTTAATGTATTTTTTGTCCTTGCTCATTAGAGTGTTCAATATTTGTTTTATTTTGAATTTCATCCTATACTGTGTAAGAAAAGGAGAGGTGCGAAACACTTTCCTAATGCTAATTCTAAGAAGAGAATACATACATATGGTTCAATTTTAGATTATAGTTCATTAGAGATGCACATAAAGGAATATGAAATAAGAACATAATTTAAGAAACATAGAGTAGACAGCAATATTTATGCGGGAAAACCCTTTTAGGAGGAAAACCCACCACACCAAGCAAAAACAACTTTATATTATAGTGAAAAAAGTCCACATACAAAGTTACAGTTTGTGCTTCTCAGATGTCCAATTACAATATTAATTCAAGCAACATAAAATTTCCCTGATCAACCTTGTTCTCTAATTGAACTCACACCCTTGATCACTATCACAATTGCATCATCCTATTACAACACTTCCAAAGAGTAAACTAATCATTCTACATCCCAAGACATCTCATAGACCAACCATCACATATCAGTTACATTATCAGGTCATCGTTGACACAGGCTTTAGACTCTCACTGATCTATTTGAGTCACATCAATGAGTGAGATCCTCGCCAAGACAAAAATGTCATCAAAGTATCGGTGAGACAAGAGACCATGTCCTATTGATCACTCACTGTCACACCGATACAAGATCCTCTTGGCACACCATTAGTACCAAGTCCAACACCACATCGGAGAGACACTACTTTGCTTACCACCAATACAAGTCTTGTCGATGTCCTCTTTACTGCTTACAAAGTTCACCATTTATCGACATATTAGCGAGACAACAAGTTGGATCTCATCGATATGAGGATGCCATATCAATGAAGTTCACACTAGTCAATGTGGTCCCCACTACCAAGTCAACACAAAATACCGCTCCCCACTTGTCATCTCGGTCCCACCATAGCCATCAATCCATCGTTGAGACATAGTGGAGAGTCCCATCAAAGTACCCGAGTCACATTGATTCAAACTTATTCAATCTATCATTGAGACTGCCATTAGAGTCCTATTGATAGTATAGTGTTTCACCAATGAGAGAATACAATCGGGTTGTCGGTGAGACAAGGTATAAGCTCACACCGATAGAGGGATCTCTCACCGACACCACAATATGTTGGGTCATCGTGGGGACATCCTTTTGAGTCCCACTAACCAAGCAACATCTCAACGATGAAGAAATAAGTGAAAACATGAAGATCATCAGACCATCGTTGGAACAACAAACACGGTTTTTCTGATAGGCCAAAGTCAGTCTAATCAAAGAGATAAAGAAAAAAACACTGCTTAGATCAAGCCAGTAAGTTGAGACACATTTCCAACATGCTCCCACTTTATGAAGACTTACTAGCCTCTTCCAAACTCGAAGATTACTAAAATTTATAGGCCCCAAGGCCCATCAAATTGGCACACCACCTATACTTGTCCATGCTCATTGGTTTCATTAATGTATCTACAACATTTTCTAGTGTATCTCCCTTCTCAAGACTGACTTTCCCATCCTCCTCCATATCCTGTACAAAATGATACTGCACATCAATATATTTTGTCTTAACATATAAAGTTGTATTTTTTGCCAAATAAATCACACTCTAACTGTCACAACAAATGATAATTTTCCCTACATTGAACCCAATATCAAAACACAAATGTCTAATACAAATGGCTTCTTTATAGGTGTGTGTTGCTGCCACATAATCTTCTTTCATAGTAGATAAAGTGACTACAACATGCCACTTGCTCATCCAACTAACTGCACTACCATTCAACATGAAGATGTATGCACCGGTGGACCTTCTACTGTCCCTTGCCTAATCAAAATCCAAATAACCTCAAATGTTGATGGATCTCTGTGATCCAATTGACTTATAATGATAGCACAAAGCATACTGAGAGGTACCTTTCAGATATCTAAAGACTATTTTCACAACATTCCAATGCGGTCTTCTAGGATTTTCCATAAAATGGCTAAGAACTCCCACTTCTTGGGAAATGTCTGGCCTTGTATAGACCATTGCGTACATTAAACTACCAAATGCACTTGCATAAGGCACTTTGGTCATGTCCTCCATCTCGGTAGGAGATATTGGGCAATCTTCAATAGATAGCTTCGTTCCTTGCAACACTAGAACAACTAGTTGCTTGCAATCAGTCATGCCAAATCTCTCCAAGATAGTATAAATATACTCTAGTTGAGCCAAAGATTTCTACTTCTTCTATCCCTTTTTATTTCCATCCCTAGAATATACCTTACTGCACCGAGATTTTTCATTTTGAACTTTACAGACAATTGAGATTTTAGATTAGAAATCATAGTCTTACTATTTCTTATGAACAACATGTCATCAAAATATAGGGCAATGAAAAGAACTCAATAATTTTTAGTTTTTTAGTACACACAATGATCAAATTTTTATCTTACAAATCCCAATAACAAAACAAAGTGTCAAAATTCTGGTACCACATTCTAGGCTATTGTTTTAAACCATACAAAGTTTTATTTAACTTGAAAACCATATTTTCTTTACCTTTTTCCACAAAGTTCTCCACCTAGGACATATAAATTTCTTCTTCAAGATCTCCATGAAGAAATATTATCTTCACATACATCTGTTCAATCTCTAAGTCATATGTTGTTGCAAGTGACAAAAGAAATCTGATAGATGTTAGCTTAGCTACAGGGAACAAAAATTCACCATAATCAATTCCCTCTACTTGGCAATAACCTTTTTCAACCAACCTAGCTTTATACTTTTCAATACTGCCATCCAAAATATTTTTCTTCTTAAATACCCACTTACAACCAACAGGCTTTTGACCTTTTGGAAAGGGTACCAAATCCCAGGTTGCATTCTTTTATAATGATGCCATTTCCTCTTTCATGGCTTCTAACCAAGAATTCAAATAAGACATTTCTATATCTTATTTCACAGTTCTAGGCTCATCAGTGTTTGTAATCAAAGTATAGGAACAATTTTCATCCAACATGGAAAAATCATGCCTTTCAGGATGTTGTCTTTCATGTGTAAACCTCCTCAAAGGTTGAGGCTGAGACTGTGGTTCTTCTTCTTGAGAACTCTCAGAGATGCTAAAACTCTCCTTTGTTTTAGGTACACTTCATAATTCCTCTTTATCTGGAGTTCAAGTAATTTCAACTACCTTTTCTTTGTTTTCTTCTTTCTTCTCTCACTGCAAATCTACTAAAGAAGGTTTCAGCTCATGAAAGATTACACTTCTGCTATATACAACCTTTTCAATCACTGAATTCCAAAGCTTGTATCCTTTCACACCAATTCCATAGCCAATGAAGATACATTTTGTAGCTTTATTTTCTAATTTATATCTTTTCTCATTCGACACAAGCATATGCCTCATAGCCAAAGACTCTCACATGTCTTAAAGAGGGCTTCTTACCAGACCAAGCTTCCGTAGGCATTTTGTCAACAAGTGCCAAAGAGGGAGATTGATTTATTAAATAACATGTTGTAGCCATAGCCTTAGCCCAAAAGTTCCGCTCTAGACCAACATTGCTCAACATGCTTCTCGCCTTTTCCATCAGCATCTTGTTCAACTTTCAGCAACTCCATTTTTCTGTGGAGTGTAAGGTGTCATTTTATGCCTTTTTATTCCATGGTATTTATAATACATTTCAAAATCTGTAGAACAAAACTCCCCACCATTATCTATCCTCAAGCATTTAATTTTTCTAGTTTTATTTTCTACCAAGTTTTAAAACTCTTTAAACCGACTGAACACTTCTGATTTAGTTTTTAAAAAATACACAAATTCCCTTCTCAAATAATCATGAATAAAAGAAACATAATATCTTTATTTCGATAATGAAGGAACATTTACTAGACCAAAAACATCAAAGTGAATATAATCCAAAACACTAGAAGATTTATGAGGACTAGAACAAAATGAAACATAATGTTGTTTTCCATTTATGTAATGTTCACAAAAATCAAACTCAAGGTTGTAGTCATCAAGCCCTTCAACCAGGTTTTTATTTTTCAAAACTTTCAAGTCTTTCTCACTAATGTTCGAGCCTTTGATGCCAAAGCATGGTCTTTTTTGCAGGGAGTTTCACCTCCAAATAGTTTGCACCTAGAGGAACTTTTTCTTCCTTCTCTACACAAGCAACCTTTTCTGACTTTACAGAGACACTATTACATTGAACAACATGTGCATCTAGCTTGTACAGATTACCAATTCGAGCACCCCTAGCCAACACCATCAAGCCTCTGGTCATCTTACAACCACCATTTGAGAATGAAACTTGCACATAAGCATCATTCAGGTTGCTAACAAAAATTAAATTTTGATCCAGACTTGGTATATGCATTACGTCATCAATTCCTTTCATCCTTCCATCGGGAAATTGAATTTTGACACTTCCACGACCAACAATTCCTAGAGATGAGTCACTTGCTAGATACACCTTACCACCAGTGTACTTTTCATACTTCATAAACCAATATCTTTGAGATGTCATGTGAAAATACTCCCCTGACTCAATTAGCCAGACATCATCCGACGCCTAAGTCACCAAGGCTATATTGAAGGAATCTGCATCGCTTTGAGAAGAATCATTATTCGAAGAATTATTTTTCTTCTTCTTCTTTTTCTCCTCATTGTAGTCCTTATGGACATGACCAGGCTACCCACAATTCTAGCATTTCACCTTGTAATTCTTGCCAGGAGACTTTGATCTCGCTTCAAATTTTGATCTTGAATTCTTGTCCTTCTTCTTTTCTTTCTCCTTCAATATTCCTCGAACAATAAGAGCCTCCTTTTCCATCTCAGAATATTGTCTTCACATCTCTTTTGATAGCAGTGAGGCAGCCAAATCCTCCATCTTGAAAGTGGTTTTCATACTCCCAATAACCATCACTAAATGATCCCATGAGTTGGGAAAATAACATAACAAAAGCATACAACGATCCTCATCATCTATCTTCACACTTACAGATGTTAACTGGGAAATGAGCATATTGAACGTATTTAGATGATCAGCCATAGATGCCCCTTCCTCCATTTTCAAAGAGTACAAGTTCTTCCTCAAGAATAGCTTGTTCACTAAGAACTTTCCTTGATAAATGTCACAAAGTTTATTCCACAAAGAAGATGCATACTTCTCCTCATGAACATTCAGGAGAACAGAGTCTACTAGACAGAGTCTTATCAACCCTTTAGTTTTCCTATCTGTGAGTTCCCATTCTTCTTGCTTCATGCCTGAAGGTTTAGTTCCAAGAACAATAATCTAGAGATCTCTATCCACCAATAGATCTTTCATTTTGAGTTTCCACAACTCAAAATTGCCACCATTGAACTTTTCAATTTCTACCTTCCTTGATGTGCTTGCCATCTCAATCTACAATCGAGATTACCAGATTCCTCTACAAGACTCCCACTTCAAAATTAGCATAAAAAACCTGTCCAACCCACAAGGATAACAAAAATGGCCAAGCTTTGATACCACTTGTAAGGAGATTAGAGGTGTGAAACACTTTCCTAATACTAATTCTAAGAAGATAATGTAGACATATGGTTCAATTTTGAAATAAAGTTCATTAGAGATGCACATAAAGGAATATAAAATAAGAATTTTTTTTAACAAGCATAGAGTAGACACCAGCATTTACATGGGAAAAACCTTTTGGGAGAAAAACCCACCACGCCAAGCAAAAAACACTTTGTATTACAGTGAAAAAAGTCCACATACAGAGTTACAGTTCATTCTTCTCAGATGTCCAATTACAATATCAATTCAGGCAGCATAACATTTCCCTGATCAACCTTGTTCTCTAATCAAACTCACACCCTTGATCACTGTCACAATTGCATCATCCAATTACAACACTTATAGAGAGTAAACTAATCGTTCTACATCCTAGGCCATCTCGTAGACCAACCTTCACACAACAATTACATTATCAGGTCATTGTTGAGATAGGCTTTATACTCTTGCCGATATGTTTGAGTCACATCGATGAGTGAAATACCTGCCAAGACCAAACTATCATCGATGTATCAACACACCATCTACCAAGTCAATCACCACATCAGAGAGATGCCATATCACTTCCCATCGATACAAGTAATTCCTATCAATTTCCTCTTTACTACTCACAAAGTTCACCATGTATCGGCATATCAGTGAGACAACAAGTTGACTCTCACTGATATGAGGATGCCATACTAATGTAGTTCACACTGGTCGATGTGGTTTCCACTACCAAGTCAACACCAACTACCGCTCCCCACTTTCAACTTGGGTCCCATCATAGCCATCGGTCCATCATCGAGACATGATGGAAAGTCCCACCGACGTCTGTGGGTCACACCAACTCAGACTTATTTAGTTTATCGTTGAGACTATTTGAAAATGTGCATCAAGTTTCTAGCTTGAACCTCTGTTAAGGACTTGAAAAATTTACCCTCCATACCATGGAGTCCTTCCTTCCCTTTGGTGGTAGCGCGATGGACCTTGGCTTCATCGGCATAAATATCGCATATCGGTGAGTGACAATGTGTTGTCTCATCGATATGTCAATATGTGATAAATGTTGTGTCGATGAGACTTGGCATCATTGATGGAACCCGATCAGTAGTCTCAACGATAGAATGATATGCTATGTCAGTGTGACTTGGGGTCATCGGTGGAACCTTTCATTGGGATACGTCGATGGACCAATGGAAGATGGAAGTGACTTGGTGGCGACCACAACATAGTATATCGACGAATGAGGATCTTGACCTACGATTGAGATTTGAATAATCCAACGATGCTCATTTTATTCTGCTCTCAGTTGAGGTGAGTACTGACAAACTCTTGTGAACCGATCAAAATTGTTTGAGTGTTTGACACTTGGCGGCATGTGAGGTAAGCAAGCTATGAACACATGTCGTTGTTTCAGAGAAGCCTATTGGGAATTTTATAGATATCCTTTTGATTCCCCGAAAGTGCACAAGAAGTGTACATGTGTCTTGGTGGACTTTGGCGGTTTGGTGATCAGACGGTTATCGCCATACCATGATGGCCATTAGGCCATGCCACGATAGCACGGTAGGAGTTGCTCGGGGCATAGTTGACAATTTCGATAGTCAAAGCAATGAGAAAATGGTGTGACGACATGTGGCATGATCTCATTCGTTGATTTTACATCACTCTTGTAAATCAACTATTATTGGTCAAATGTCTAAATCTGTGAAAGTGATATGTGCATTAACTGTAAGATTTGATTCGGTGGTTGACAAAATCCAAATCTAGGTAATTCTCTGAAATAGAATTAAATGTTTAGGCGGATCGATGTGTGATTGCAGGGTGATCTATTTGCTTGTCGGTGAAGTATGGAATTGAATTGGCTCCTCCTTTGGTTGTTGGAGAGGGATAGGCATAGAGACTAATGTGACTATTAGTAGGATAGAGATTCATTGTATGTTGAAATGCATTGTAACAGTGAGTGTAGAAAAATTGAAGTCTGTTGTTGTGAGCTAATATCAGAGAGAGAGAGAAGTTTGTAATATTTGTTGTAATCTTTTACTATAATACAAAGTGATTGCTCTTGGTATGGTGGGTTTTTCTCCCATAAGGGTTTTCCTACGTAAATCTGGTTTATCTCTGTGATTGTTTCTTTCTGTTGCTCTTGTCTTATTGTGTATGTGCATCTCAAACATAATAAATTTTTAAATAAAGGTTTTTTGCACTTCTCCTTTATAGTTTTAGCATTAGGAAAGTGTATTCCACACCTCTACTTTTCCTTTCAGAGACTACCATTAGAGTCCCGTTGATAGTATAATGTTTCACTGATGAGAGAATACAATCAAGTTGTTGGTGAGACAAGGTATAAGCTCACTTCGATATAGGGATATCTCACCAACACCACAAACTGTTGGGTCATTGCGGGGACATCCTTTGGAGTCCCACCGACCAAGCAATGTCTTAGCAATGAAGAACTAAGTGAACACATGAAGATAATATGACCATCGTTGGATCAAAAAACAAGGTTTCACCGATAGGCCAAAGTAAGGCCGATCAAAGAGATAAAGAACACAACAATACCTAGATCAAGCCAGTAAGTTGAGACACATTTCCAACATATAGTTTAGATAATTTGCATCTATCTTCATGTGTTAGAGAAGAACCAATCTTATCCAAGGAAAATGCCTTTATCTTCGCATCTTCTTCAATAGATTATCGCCTTCTTGCAGTTAAAACATTTTTCAAGTCATCAGGAAATTGATCCCCAATTTTATCTAATCTAGTGTCAAATGTTACCATGTACTTAACGATGGATTCTTCAATGGTTGCCTTATCCTCATCATTTGAATCAAGATACATTTTAGCTCTCTTCCAAGAGACCAAATTCTAAAATGCTATTAAACAGTGCTTCAAATTTTAAGGGACTATGCTCCCTTACTAGAGGGGTCTTTTCTTTCTTCTTCCCATTGCCTTTGGCTGATTTTCTCCTTCACCTAAACTCTTTTCTCTTCTTTGAATGATAAATGTTTTCTTTTCTTTTTCCACCTCTTCTTCACTCTCAGTATCTACAATATCAACCTTTGTTCTCTTGGAACTAGTCTCTTCCACGGTGGCTTGAGACTTCTTCTTCCAGATCAAATATGGTCCCTCTTCTTCTACATATTGCTCATCCTCATAGCCAATGTATCTTTCTTTGGTGGCCTTTTCTTTTCTTCTCCTCTTAGGAGGCATTTGTTGCAAAAATGGGCTAGATGTTTCTTTCTTCTTTGAACTTCTTGCAGCCTTTGTTCCAAATGATTTAAGAATAGTGGGAGAGGGGGTAGAGGTCCTAACTGACCTTCTTGTACTTGGAGTACCTTGTATAACAACAATTGTAGCTTTTGATTTATCCACAAAACCCTTAAGAGTGTTCACTATCTCTTCCAACGAATTTTCCATCTTCTCCACATTCTTCTCAATATCTTTCTTGTTCTTTTCTAGATTCGCTTGATTATATTTCTCTATAGATGTACCAAATCTGTCCATAGATGGATCTCTTGGTTTTCTTAGCATAATCTCCACCAGATCAGTAAGCTCCACATTAGTAATTTCATATCGCAACTCTGAAATCCAAGTTGTTTTGGGTTCAATTGCTTCCATATTGCAGTGATCTCTACTAACCATGAAAGTGATGTTATCCTTGTATTTCTCAACAACTTTATCGGTATCCTCTCTTTCTTACATTTTCACTTGAAAATTCTTGAAGAAACCCCACAACATGATTTTATAGGTTTCTAAATTCCCTAACCTTCTCAAATGGTCTCTAATTTGAATAGCAATAGGAATATTGTCCAACCACACAATGTTCTTGTATCAAGAACTTCTTTAATAAAATAAAACAATAAACATATAATTAGGGTACCATACTAGAAGGGGTAAATTTATTCCTTGATCTTCTATAGGTTCTCCATCAATTGTTGTCTTAGGAGTTTGCACAAATTAATATCCAGACCTTCTTTCACCATCTGGTGGGTGCTGGCAAGAAGTTGAGTCCACTTTTTGGTCATTTAGTGGAAGTGTTTTCCTTGATTTTCATAATTTGACCTTAAAATTTGAAGCACTTAGAGATGGAATCTTGGAAAAATTCAGTGATCATAAAATGTAGTACTTGGAGTCTAGTTTCCAAATATGTAATTTATTTCAATACCCAGATGATACAAATTGATTTTCAATAGGTGTTTCCAAAAACCACTATTTAAAAGTCACTTTTTTTTACCATACCATGCACATGTATTTCATCCATATTTTGACCCAAATAACCATATTTTCCTAAATCTTTCTGGGAAAAGATTTGTAACTCACTAAAGCATGCTTTCCATTTTTTTTGTAATTTTTTATTAAATATATATTTTTTAATTTTTTATTGGCCATATTTGGTGTTTTGAAAAATCATCGTATACGTCATGCATAAGATGACCTAAACTTATCATTTTTAGATTTTTTTTTAAATTGAAAAGAATTGTGTGAAGTACACTTTCGTACAATTTAGTTTTCAAAAAAATATGTTAATAAAAAGTTATTAAAATACTAAAAAACCCTGACAATTTAAGTTTATGGACTTGTTTCATCATAAATTAATTGAAAAATAAAAAAATTACATATTTGGAATCTACATTGTCTCATCTATAATGGGTTTTAACTTCGTCAAAAAAATATGCAAAAAAAGTCTTTAGACATATGCCCAAAGTCACTATTTTCTTTGGACATTGCCAGGACCTTCAACTTGTAGGTCAAACTAGGTCCAGGGCCTAGGTTCAGATACCCAAACCTTTTCTCGAACATGTTAACAAAGTAAAAACCAGGCCTACATTTGAAATTTCAAAAAATGGGACCTCGTTTACTAATTGGGATCCCACTTAATAAACGAGCTCTTGTTTCCCATTTGTCCATTGAAAAAGGATCGAGATCCTGTTTACTACGAGATATCATTTGCTAAACGAGATCCTGAGTTAGTTTTGACTCTTTTTTTAAATTTTACTGTCAAACACGTACATTTCAGGTTTGCAAATTGCTCTGTATGACCAACTGCGACATGTTCCCTATTTTCTATCAAATTTTGTCTTGTAGAGGCTCTTCAACTTGGGATTTTTTTCAATTTTGAAAGGAGGCATCATTGGGACATTGTTAGAAGGAATTTTGTTGAATTGCTACTTGTTTTCAAAGGAGGAAGAGGAATTTTGTTCAATTGCTACTTGTTTGAAGGAGAAATAGTCTAATTTTATTCAACTTTTGTCTTGTAGAGGCTCTTCAACTTGGGATTTATTTTCAATTTTGAAAGGAGGCATCATTGGGACACTATTAGAAAGGAATTTTTGTTGAATTGCTACTTGTTTTCAAAGGAGGAAGAGGAATTTTGTTCAATTGCTACTTGTTTGAAGGAGGAAGAGGAATTTTGTTCAATTTCTACTTGTTTGAAGGATGAAGAGGAATTTTGATCAATTGCTACTTGTTTGAAGGAGGAAGAGGATTTTTTTTCAATTTCTACTTATTTGAAGGAGGAACAAAGAAGGACGACTTTCGAGATTTGACATTCATTTGTATATACTTAAAAAAAAATTAATCACAGGATCACAATGTCAAATAAGAGGAAAGGTAGGAAGGTATTGACCCCTAAAGAAATTGAAGCAAAGAGAGAGAATGAGGAAAAAATATAGATACATGAATGAGAATTTGATCAATGAATGATGTTGAAGCATCCAATTCCACAATATTGAAGATAAAAAATTGAGGAGACCATGGATGTAGATGATGCAAGTTTGCAAGACTCGGTGAATTTCGAAACTAATACGATTATACAAACTACTCCTGGTATGTCTTCAAATATCCCTTTCAATGCTTTAGAGAATGTTTCAATAGGCACAAATCTAGGTGTGTCTTCAAATCCACCTTTAAATGAAATACAAATTGGAGATTTAAAAGACATTGGATATAAGAATGTTGAGATCGATAATATTCATAGAGTTCTTCATTTGAGTCAAGTTATTAAAAATGAAAATGAAAATTGTTTTTTTGTTGAAAATGAAGATAAAAATAGTTTTGTTGTTGAAAATGAAAATGAAAATCCTTTTATTGAAAATTAAAATGAAAACCGTTTTGTTTTTGAAAATGAAAATAAAAATCCTTTTATTGAAAATGAAAATGAAAACTGTTTCGTTGATGGAAATGAAAATAGTTTTGAAGTTGAAAATGAAAATGAAAATCTAGGAAGTGATGTTGAAAATGAATATATATATATTTTTAAATTGAAAGTGATGTTTTGGATAATCTTCCTAGTAAGATTTATTGGAGACAAATAAGAACACACGCCAATAGATTATACAAATAATTCTTTTATCATAAAAAACTTTCAGGTCAATGTCAACTAATGGTGCAATTGATGAGAATGCAGAAAATGAGAAAAATAATGAAAAAGTTAGGCATTTTTTTAAAACTAAAAAGAAAAGATCAATCACTAAAATATTCTATTTCTACTATTGCTAGTGCCATTGAAACTATTAGAAAAATATTCAATCTAAAGATAAGAATGCAACAAGAAGAGCTATAAAAATTGCTATAGTTAATAAAGCAACTTCATATAAAAGAATGGTAAGCAATATTAGTGAAATTCTAAAAATACATCCTATAACATTGCTAAGAGCTGTAAAAAGAAGAGAAAGTATAGAAAATGATCCAATCAAGCAATGTTGGAGTTTTAGTGGTCGACTCCCGAGGTCTGACATGAAATTGAATATTGAAATAAAATATTTGATTGAAAAATATTGGCATGATAATACTAGGGTATCATCTAATGCTAGAGATGTTTTAAAATTAAGAGTGGGGTCCAAAGTTCATGATCCTCATCCAAAACACCTATTAAATACAACACAAACTGAATTTTATAAAAATATTTGTGGTGATTTAGTGTTACTTGGTAATATTAAAATAAGTGAAAGGTCTTTTGAAAAACGTAAACCTTGGTATGTAAATATTAATAAGAAATGAATATCTTGTTGTTGTAAAACACATGTTCAATTTCATTATTTTTATGATGTTTTCTGATATATACGTTGTACTTTGCATACTAACATGATTATACAGGAATGTGGTATTAATATGCCACCTAGAACAATAAGGGAGTTTATATCAAGTTTGTTTTGTGAAAGATCTAATGGGAAATTATTTTATTTAAGTTCTTGTATTTCTAGAAAATGCACTAGTTGTGGCAATCTTTCATTCTTAAGAGTTTGTATGCATGAAAGTGTTGATAGTTATTTTAGACAGCAATTAGTGGATGTTCAAATATTTAATAATGTTTACTATTCTTTGAAAGATGGAAAAATTGGAAAGCGTTGTGATTTAGTTACATAAAAAGTTAGTGTACATGCATTCATATCAGAATTTAAGAATAAGATTGTACCAAAATATGTCATGCACTCTCAACATGCTCGATGGCTTAATGTCCAATTTCACACATGTAGAAACACATTTACAGTTGGCACTATACTATCCGTGGTTGATTTTGTGGAAAACTATACTCTAGCTCCACAAGAGGAAATCCAATTAGAATATTACAATTCAGTGCAAGTGGTTATAGTTGTTCATATTGTTTATAGACATGCAGATGATAGCATAGAGGATGATATTATTTTTTTGAGGGGGTATCATTTCTATTTGAGTGACAATCAGTTACACTTGTCAGAGTTTGTTCAATACTGTTTCAATATATTTTATACAAATTTAAGAGAAAGAGGAATCCATATGACATAACACCTCATATGGTTAGATAATTGTACGAGACAATTCAAGAATGCTCAAATGTTCTATTGGTTAAGTAGGGTTCACAAGGAACATAATTTCCAACATATGTGGAGTTTTTTTGAAGTTGGGCATGGTAAAGGAGAACATGATGGAGCTAGTGCATGTGTTAAAGAAATTCTTGCTAGAGAACAATTGAAATTTGAGGATGTAGTAAAATTTAAAGATGCATGCGAGATTGTGGATTGGTGCAATACATGATTATCTACACTTGGTTTGAGCGAGTACTCTACAGTTCATCGATTCTTTTGATTGGTTGAAGAAGAGAAAATTCTACCTAGACTTGGTTGTGAGACAATTAGTGGATCTACTAAACTGCATTCATTTAAGAGTTCAAATACAAGCACATGGACTATCTGGACAAGGGAGCTTGCATGTTTTTGTTAGTTTTGTATTTCAGGAGATTGGGAAGCATGTGAAAATAAAAAATGGGTTGAAGAGTGGAAGAAAATATCGTTGACACCTGCACAAGCACTCGATCAATATGAAATAACAATTGAAGACAATGATCAAGTGTTTTCATTAGATGACTATGACTATGTTTCAAACCTTGTACAAGAAGGTAATATAATTTCATTTATTTCATTTTATTTCACTTTATTACTATTTTATAATACTAAATTATTTATTTATATACATATGAATGGATGTATCTAGATGGGTCAAATTATACAGACACACACAAGTTATCAAATGAAATTTTATTTATAGGACATGTGTATGTTATTGTTGCACCTTAGGGGAATGAAGAGGAAATATAATAGTGGTTGGCTCATTGTGTGGAGACTAAACATAAGTTAATAGCACCTTGAGAAGATGATGATGGCCATCATTATTGAATAGGTACGGTGATCCACTTAAGACATCCCCTTAAGAAAATTTTGATAACAAGTTTTTGATCCCCTTAAGCAAATTTTGAGAACTTCTTTAATCCCCTTAAGCAAATTTTGAGAAATTCTTTGATGATGACTATCATGCTATCTGATAGGATTGGTGGTGGTTGTTGGCACTTGGCTACGAAAATACCTAATAAGGAAGAATGGTCTGCTTGCATTCGAAGATTATAAACACATAAGAAGATTATACACTACTCACATTTGGTGGCGGAAACAAATATAAAAATAGCGAGGTATTGTGGAAGACCTAGAAATAAAGAGTTATGGATAATTTCTATGGAAGAGAATGAGAAAATCATAGACGCGTTGCAAAAAAGAGAGGATGCAGATGGTGCAATAGAATAAGTAAATATAGGTAAATATAGTTTTAGTTTTATATTGTCCTTTTAAATAGATTAAATAAATGCTTTGATATTTCATGTGTTATTAGTTGAAATTGATTTAAATTGTCCTTTTATATCCTTAAGCCATCGTCACAAATTCATCACATACTTTGAGACAAAAAGGAGATTCCATGCATATTCAACCTAGACAACATGGAATACTTGGTTAAAAAAGGTAATTATTAGTTAAATTATATTTAAATACATGATTTGATTATATATTGATATTTCTTGTACATTAATAGTTAAAATTGATTTATTATCCTTTTTTGTATCCTTAAGCCATCATCACATTGATCTCATACTTTAAAACAAAAAGGAGAGGGTGCAAATTCAACCTACACACATGTGTGGAATACTTTTAAATACAGGTACTTGAGTTGTGTACATATAGATACTTTTATATAAATTAAAATACATGTTTTGATGATTTCATTGATATTGCTTGTACCATTTTGATATCAGGTGGCATGAAAACCTACTAAGATTCAACCTAGATAACATGAAATACTTGGTAAAATAAAGGTAATTATTAGTTAAATTATATTTAAATACATGTTTTGATTATATATTGATATTTCTTGTACATTAATAGTTAAAATTGATTTATTATCCTTTTTTGCATCCTTAAGCCATCATCACATTGATCTCATACTTTAAATAAAAAAGGAGAGGATGCAGATTCAACGTACAAACATGTGTGGAATTCTTTTAAATACGGGTACTTGAGTTGTGTACATATAGATAGTTTTATATAAATTAAAATACATGTTTTGATGATTTCATTGATATTGCTTGTACCATTTTGATATCAGGTGGCGTGAAGACCTACTACATTTCAGGCACAAGTTTTAGATTTTTTTGAGATGACATAGCCAAATTTTGTAAACATTGTTTTGAGTTGACATATATGTACATAGATACAAAATTACACATTTTGTATAAATTTGTATACATGTACATACTCAATTATACTCTATACTTTTATATATCAAAATCAATATTCTATATATTTTGTTTGTTAAATGTGCATGTTTTCCTACTTTAAAACTTTAAAATTGATTGTATAATCACTAAATATGATGTATATTATTGTTAAATCAATTATATCAATTGCGATTAAATATGAGACATGTACTTTGAAGTATTTCACCCCTTAAGACGTCCTATTAGGACAATATTCCTAAATATTCTACTTAATTATATCATTTGTTATGATGATTCACCCTACTTTGAAACTTTAAACTTGATTGTATAATCACTAAGTAACATGTATATTATTATTAAATTTGGTTTCCTCGGGCAACTTCACCAAATTTTGACAACTTCTTTGATCCCCTTAAGGCATCCTATTAGGACCTCTTAAGACATCCTATTACAACATGAATTAAATAAAAATTGACTCTATTTAAATTGTATATAATGTGATTGTTATGATGAGTCATCCTAAATTCTAAGTTACTTAGTTATATCAATGCGATTAAATATGAGACATGTACTTTGAAGTATTTCATCCCCTTAAGACGTCCTATTAGGACATTTCCTAAATATTATACTTAATTATATCATTTGTTATGTTGAGTGACCCTAAAGTCTAGTACTTGTTTATATCACTTAATATTTATACTTAATTATAATCTTCTTTGATCCCCTTAAGATGAAATATTACGACCCCTTAAGACATCCTATTAGGACCACTTAAGACATCCTATTAGGACCCCTTAATACATCCTATTACGACATGAATTAAATAAACATTGGCATTATTTAAATTATATATAATTTGACTATTATGATGAGCCATCCTAAATTATAAGTTAATTATATCAATTGCAATTAAATATGAGACATGTACTTTGAAGAATTGCATCACCTTAAGATGTCCTATTATGACATATCCTAAATATTTATACTTAATCATATCATTTGTTATGATGATTCACCCTAAAGTCTTTATACTTAATTATATATTATATCACTAAATATTTATACTTAATAATATCATTTGTTACGATCTCTTGGTTTCAGGAGCTTGGCATAACTGCCTTGCATATTAGGCTTTATGCAATAGGAGGGAATAAGACAAAGACTCATGGACCTAGAGCACAATCAACTCTTTATGCTCTTGCTCGATCTAGAATGAGAATTGATCGCATAGGTGAATATGTTTGCTATTATTCGATTTGTATTTTAAAATAATTTGGTTTAGGATAATGCCAATTACATGGAAAATTTTAGATTAACTTAGTTGTCTCTTTTGAAAGAGTATGTGACTCCCATTCCAATAGACAATACCAGAATAAAGGGTGGACAAAGAGGAAGAAGGCTATAGTATTTTTGTTGGATGCTATTATTTGTTTTGATAACTTATAAATTAGTAATTTTTGTGGAACATGAGGTCAAGATGAAATTTTTGTTCTTAATTTTTCTCTAGCACTTTGCATGATTTGTAAATATGAGAGTACATGATTTAATTTCAAAACTTTAGCCTATTTTTGGATAATTAAGTTGTATGATTTTTTTTTAAATTTTATGTTGTAAAAGAATTAGGAAACATGGTGTATACTTATAGAGCAATTTTTTGGCAAAACTCATTTACATTTTGATTAGTATTTATGTTTAGTTTATATAATTTATTAATGCTTTTGTTCTCTAATCTTGTATGGTATTGTTTATTTCTTAAAATTTCACCCTTTTTGGTATCCAAATGGATTGCTTTTGTTTGTAGATTATGATTTATTTTCTTATTTTATTAGATAACCTATGCATTGGGAAGCATCAAAACAATTGACTTTTCTATGCCCACTTTCTTCACATAATTTTTGGACTACTTACTAGTAATTTAAGTTGTCTGGAGGTTAATAACATAGGTTCCAATAACTTTTATGTCTTTGATCCCCTTCAGATGTCGTATTAGGACCCCTTAAGGAATCCTATTAGGAACCATTAAGACATCCTATTAGGACCCTTTAAGACATCCTATTAAAACATGAATTGAATAAGTTCATTGACTAATTATCACTAATTATCATGTATATCATATATATATCGTGTATGGAACACTAAATTTGTAAATTACAAATATATTGAAATGTCCTATTAATTTTAACTTTAATTTCATATTTGTATTTAATTTCATATTAATGTCCTATTAATGTCTTGACTGTGAATCTTTTAGAAAGTACAAATATATCCTATCAATTACATATTAAAATTTCACATAAAATGCATAAATGCACATGTGTAAATGAAAATTAAACAATAATAAAGTCCATGAAACCAATATATATTAAGTTTATAAGAGTACAACCCATGAAATAAAGTCCATGAATTAATATATTAAGTCCATGAGAAACCAAATATGTAGTCATGAAATAATCAAATACAACCCATGAAATCATCTAACTCATATCGTCGCTATAATCAAAGGACCTTTTCACACCATGTGGACTATGCGGATGACCCGAACCACTTTGTTAAAGAGAAATAAAGATGAAATCAGTTGTAAGACTCGATTAAAAATGATTTAATGATAATTTAATTTATAATTCATCATAAAATTAAATTACCATGATATTTGGCTTTGCATGATTTGGTGCACCTAGCCCAACCTCTAAATTCTCAAAATCAATCTACATATACAAGAGAAAGAAAGTTAAAATTAGATGTAATTCTACAATTAAAAAAGATTTAATTCAATTTAATTTATAATTTATCATATTTAAATTGTACCATAAGAGGTTGTGCACCCTCTATTCTAGGACCTGTATGTACATGCTCAACTACAAGATGTGTGTCATGCTATAAAAAAATAAAAATTAACATGTATGAGCTCATATATATATTCATTTTTAAATTTAATTTAAGTATTCACAATGTATAATTTGTAATTGACTTTAAATATAATAAATTTTTTAAATTACCATGATATTTGGCTACTCTACATGTCCTCCTTGAGGTGTTGTGACCTCGTCAAGGTAGAAAGTGGCACTAACAGAGTCCTACAAGGTCAAATTTAAAGTACGTATACTCAAGAATTAGGTTTATATATATATATATATATATATTCAATTTTGCACACTTTATTTAGAAACTTTTTAAAACAACCTAAAATTTAGATGCCTCATGAGTAGCTACCACATATAATGTTTTTCAATCCCCATTCTCATTGTTGTGTCAACCTAGACATACATATATAGACATTTAACAATTATAATATTTACAAGTGTACATGCACATTTGATATATAGTGATTTCAAAATCCATAATTGTAAGTATAGTAACAAGTTAAATATGATACTACTATTGAAGGCTCTAGCGTTGATTGTTTGAAAAATAGACTAACCTATATGTAGGTTCAAATAGACGATATGGAAAAATATTTGGCCACATTGATGAAGGTAATGAATGACCTAATGTGTAGAGAAATGGTGGGTGTTGTGTCTGGTCAAACTAAGATCACTAGGAAGCTGAAAAAGTTGGGAAAGAGAAATTACTTGAAGGACTTGGATGAGACCGAGAGACCTGATTGGAGAGAGTATATCTCCCTAATAGGAGATTACTGGGACCTGTTTGGGAAAGCCAAGTAATGGATATTTTTCTTATTTTTGTTCATGGCTGCCATGCTCTTTTTGTTGTTTTGTTTTAATATTCCAAACTTCTATTTCTAAATAGCTTTGTTATGGTTTCAAACTTGTTGGTAAATGGTGGACCTGATAAATGGTCTTCGTAGCTTTAAGTACTCTTGTAGTAATATATATTTTTTGATTAAATATAGTGGTTCTATGGTTATTGTTCTATTATTTGACCTACATGCCACCATGGACATGCTATTTTTTGATGTTGGCTAGTGGTGCTATTTTACCCACCCTATTTTCCTTTTTGATTTTTTTTTTGTAACCATGGGATCAGGGCCCTTCCCCTGCTAATCTAATAAAAAAAAAGTTAAATAATTTACAATATATATGTACCTACACTTGATATGATTCATTGGACAATGGATGAGCAATCGACAACCCCTCAGGTGGAATCAATGTGGAAATCGATTGAGTCCCCTGAACCAACTTAAATATTTAAAACATATGTTGATGATTGAATTACAAATTAAAAAGTCAAGTTAAAAAATTATTTCATATATAATTTTAAAAAATGAAATCAAAATACCCCATAAGGGTTTCCGACTAGCACTGGTGTCAACATATGTACTCGAGGAGTAGAGGATTCCCCTATGGTTAGTGTGATATACACCAAATAGTTTGTTTGTTAAAACATGTTGCAATTGTTTTGATACATATGTTCATTAAAATTATTATAAATTCAACATGTAGATGCATATTTATACCCGTGTCACACTATTTGTAGGGTGATTCTCTACAGTAAGAAATTCTACAAATGAACTGATGTGACCAGATGATCCACTAGAATCTCCATGTCCACCCGAACTAGGTGTGGCCTGATCAAGTCTATAGTATAATTGATGGAAACTAGTACATGCATGGGGTGTCGACACTCATGGAGTGGTACTAGGACCAAATCCATAAAAAAATCCTCCATCGTCGTGGTCTTTAGGCTCCCCAACTGCCATCACAGTATCATGCTCATCAAGGTTTCTCGTAAGCATTCTCAGAGATCATAGTGTGAATATCACTGCACGTTGATGCACAAGTGAGGGAATGACATGACCAAGAGGAGAAAAAAGGGGTTGTGCATGCATAGGGATTTGGGGATCAACCCTTTCCCCTAACCTCTATTGTGGCATGCCACCACCAACACCCTAAAATGATTTAAAATCAAAATAATTGGGCTTTTGCCCCAAAACAAACTCTACATATAATTTCCTCAAAAAATATAATGGGACCTCCAAATTAGCATGTGGTGGATTGTTGAATACCATCCACCATCACTCTCAAAAATGTGTATTCATCTATGGATGTATACACCACCTCATAGATATTCTAGATTTAGTTGCAAAAATGGGCTGGTGAGTGTTAGGGTAGATAACATAAGGTGCTAGATGGGATTTTATTTTTTTAGGTCTAAAATTTATTTATATGAAAGACCATTTGAATAAAATCATCTCATCTCCTCCCTATCTCGTTGATGCCTATCTAAGTTAGAATCAACCGACCTAATGGTAACAACATTTTGCATCGCAGATGCAAATTATCTCACATGTGGTGGAATCAATGCTTCATTTTGCATAGCATTGATTTTATTTTGAATGGATGCAAAATTTTCATTGATCTGTGCTCACAAGCGAGCCTCATTGGATCTAGTAGGTGGTGGAGGTGGGATATGAGGTGGAGGTGGAGGTGGAGGGGTGGGGTGGAGGTGGAGGTTGCTGAGGAGGTGGATTAATGATATCATCGATATCAAATTGATCCATGATATATATATATATATATATATATATATAAGTGTTCACCTGCATTAAATTATAAAAAATTACTATACAAACTTACAAAATTACAAGAAATAGTTAAATTTTAAATTTACATGCAAATTTGTTTAGATAGGATGCACACATACATATACATACACATACATACATTGATTCAACTTGAGCATGTACATACAAATTTAAAAATTTAAGATGTACATACATTTAAAATAAAAAATAGGATGCATAATGCATGCATACATCATTCAACTAAACTATGTGTACATACAAATTTCAAAATTTAAGATCTAGAACTATGTAATTTTAATATATGTACATACTAAAATATAAACTTAAAACATTCACAAAAATATCATTTATGTCTAATGCATGTAAATTACATTTTTCCAACAGGAGAAATTATAATAGTAGTCATAGAATATACTATTATAAATTCATCATTATACTATTATATTTATAAATTCAACACTAAAAAATATCCATCCAACCAAATTCATAAATTCATCACTAAAAATATCCATCCAACCAAATTCATAAATTCATCACTAAAAATATCCATCCAACCAAATTCATAAATTCATCGCAAAAATATCCATCCAACCAAATTCATAAATATAAGATCATTGTCTTAATTTATAAAGTATTGCGGCTCTCTATTGCATCTCTTAATTTCTTTTTGTTTTCCTTTTCAGAATGATACTTTCTCCTCTCCTCTATCCATTGTCAATGCTCATCTAAGACCACATCCATGGACCTAACAACATCAACAACATTTTGCATCGTAGATGCAAAACGCCTCAAAGGTGGTGCAATACATTCTTCATTTTGAATAACATTTATTTGATCCTGAATGGATCTAATATTCACATTGATATGTGCTTTCAAGCGAGCACCATAGGATTTAGGTGGTGGAGGTGGGGGGTTATGAGGTGGAGTGGGTGGAGGTGGAGGTGAAGGTGGTGGAGATGGAGGGCGTGGAGGTGGATTATAGATATCGTCATTATTGAATTGATCAATGATCTCTAAGATATAAGTGAACCTGCATTATATTTGTAATTTCAAAATGTAAGATACATGTTTAAAAACCCCCTTAAACCATTCAATATAAATGATCTAATTGAATACAAACGATAAAATGTGTAAGTCTCATTTATGTCTAAGGCATGTTACTTGAATGAAAAAATAATTTACTGTTAATGTGATGTGGAATGTCATTAAAATTTATAGTAGGAGATTTTTTTTGACTTTTAAAGGGGTCCTCGTAAGATGGCTTAAGGGGAACTATGAATTAAGGTCCTACAACAAAATGATATGGCCAAAGGGAATAAAATCTGGTGAAGTTTCCCAAGGCAACCGAATTTCATTTTAAGGTCCTAAGACAAAATGAATGCTTTAGGGTCTAGGGTAATAGGATGGCTTAAGGGGATCCATGTAGTAAGGTCCTAGGACAAAATGACATGGCTTAAGAAAATAAAATTTGGTGAAGTTGGCCAAGGCAACGAAATTTCATTTTAAGGTCCTAGGAAAAAAATGAGTGCTTTAGGGTTTAGGGTTTAGGGTAATAGGATGGCTTAAGGGGATCTATGAATTAAGGTCCTAGGACCAAATGATGGATTTAGGGTTTAGGGTAATAGGATGACTTAAGGGGATATATGTAGATAGTGCTTTTAGCTTTGAATAATTTTTTTACATCAATGTCAAACTACAAATAAATCGTAAATAATGAAGCACTATATCTCTCAAATCTATGTGTTTACTAAAAGTTATTATTTTAAAGGGTCTTCAAAAGACCTTGTAATGTTCTATACAAATTTTATAGGTTGAGCTACTCATGATATAGCTAAAATGTTAGTTACATTTTGAAACATAAAAGGCTTCCAAAATGAGTTCCTTCCAAATAATGGTTTTGATAGAACCTGAAAATGTTGAAGTTTGGGTGGCCCTTGTAATAATGGACTTGCAAGTTAGTGAACATTTTATTGTGGAATAGTTGATTGAGATAGTTCTTGTTTCGATTGACCAATTAGGGTAATAGGATGGAAAGTAAGGGGTTTAATAAATTTTTGATTCATCACATATGAATCCTTGATTAGTATTGGTAATTTCTATTCCTTCCCTAATCGTCTTTGAAGTCTATGAATTAAAGGTGTGGAAATATAACCTATGAACAAAGTTGGATTGATTTTCTATCTAGATCAAGGCAATCATCCATAGTAAATTTGAGGATTGTTAAGCATTCAAGCGTATGAAAAAATGATTCATTGATCCTAAACTAGCTACATTATTCTTGGGAACAAGGTCAAAAAAATCCTTAAGAGGTGAGTCAATGTAGAGTTATTTTAAGAGTATTTTCCCATATAATTATTGAGAGTAATGATCTTTAACTCATGGACCAAGTTTTATAATCCTCTAGCTAGATACCTTGCAAACATGGGTTTGATCCTAGGATTCACACATATGTTTACTCATTTAAGATCCATAAAAATAGAATATATATCACTACCATATAAGTATATAAGTGATCATAAAATTATGTTGGGGTCTCTACTCTTCTAGTGAGGAAATTTAACTATCTACTCAGTTTTTGACAATCATGGTTTAAATTGTAACATATTATGGCATAGTATCATGTTGTAAGATAGTATGAATCATAATAGATGCATAAGGTCCATATTATTAACTCAATTAAGGTGCCGCATACAATTACCCTTTAATTGGCCATTGGAAAACAATATAAAACACCAAAGAACATGTTAAATATATTTTTCATTGTAAGATAAAAATAATTTAATTTAACATCTCAATAGAACATAATGAAGCATCATAAATTATGCATACATTTTGATCTATTAATTTATCATGTGTTAATAAATACATAAACTAATTGAGCATAATCCATAATAGAAACACATAATTTATATCAATTCTAACAATCCACGAGTCCCACAAGTAAGGTTTAACATATTGTTTTCTAATCTAATTATATCTATGTTCATAACATTTAATTGATTATGTCTCTTGACATGTCTCTAACTTAATGAATACACATTTAAATGTATAATATTTATCAAATCCTATTTCATTGTCAATATCAAGGACACTAATTTAATATGTATCAACCTAAATCTATCAAATAATTTCTACCATAGGCATGCCTACATACTTGTCTCCATACAATGCAAATGAAATTTAAAACATTTACACAATGAAAATGAATTTTTTCCATTATCAAATATTCAAGCTTGAAATCAGGGTTTCCAAATGCAAAATTTTTTGTTTGATTTCAATTTATGGTTTTCAAATGCAATTTCTTTTTGTTTGAATTCAATTTAGGGTTTCAAGAAGCAATTAGAGTTTTCAATGCAATTTATTTTGTTTGATTTCAATTTAGGGTTTCAAAAAGAAATCAAGGTTTTCAAATGCAATATTTTTATTTCATTTCAATTTAGGGTTTTTAAACACAATTTAATTTGTTTCCTTTCAATTTAGGGTTTCAAAAGCTAATTTTTTTCTTTAGGTTACAATTTAAGGTTGATTTTTTTGTTTCTATTCAATATCTCAGGGTTTCATTTGATGTTTTCTTCTTCTTCTACAAACCCAACTTCTTTTATTACAGGTAAATAAAAATGCATTAAACTTGAAACAAATTGAAAAAATACATACTGAAATCTATCTTTGTATTAGGAATTTAAAAAAAAAAACAAAAAATGCAAAAAATTGGGGTGGGGCGCATACCTAGAGGCCGTTGTTTGTCATCCTCAATTGGGATCCCATGCACAATAAAAATGATTGCAGTTTCATTTTAAAAAAATAATTAAATACCATTAAAACGAGATCCCTTTTTCACAAATCAAGATCCCATTTTGTAAAAAGCGGGATCTCATTTCTTGAAGGCTGGTTCAGGACCCATTACTAAACTAGCTCCCATTTTTTAAAAATAGGATCCCATTTAGATTTTTGGCTTGGGATCCCATTTATTATAAAGCGGGATCCCATTTTCTTCATGCCAATTTCAATTTTTTTCCTAAGGCAAAAAATTCCACGTTTCATGGACTCATCTTCTTGCATCTACCCTAATGAGCAATGTGAATAGTAGTATCCAACATAAATTTCTCTTTGTTGGTATAAAATATCTTATACCTAATCACCATCGATGCATACCTTACCATCGGATCATCAACATCCTTCACTATTAGGGCATGTTTTTCAAATTTCACACCAGTGAGCTTCATTACCACATCATTCTTCACAGTCTTCATTGTCGAAATAGGTCCTTCAGAGCATAAACCAATAACTTCCTTGATTTCTTACTTGTTTATCATATGCGATATATCTAACCAAATGAACTTATCATGAATTCAATTGAGCATATACTTGACCCACTCATCCTCATAGAAGAAATTGGGGAAATTATTCCAAACATCCAATTTCTTCTCAGTCAAACACTCAAATTAAAGTTTTATTTCAAAACCATCTCCTCTTAGCTCATTTATCCAATATTCTACCATATTTGTATTATCATATTCTTTCATTTTTGTGTGGATATAGATTCAAACATTCTCTATGTGCATCAAACTATATGGAACCTTCAAAAATTCTCCTCTAGGGTTTGTGTCCATTTATTTATATGGGTGCTTCTTAAATTTAGGTCTTGGCCACTCTAAAACGTTAATAAATTATGTTGTAAACATTTTGAACCTTCTCTAAAACTAGGGTTTAGCAAGAACTGATAAATACCTTGTAATTTATTCATCGGTAGGGTTTCTCACAATGCTTCAGAATCACTTCAAGTTTTCTCTGCTTTGCTCTTCACTCTTCAAATACTCAATCACAAATGACATAGTCATATGCAAAATTATATATAAACACCTTTTTAGTGACCTAAAATGCTTTGATTGTAGTTGAAAAAGTTAGGTCAAAAAGTTGGCAAACCTTCATTATGTTATCATAGACACCTTCAATCACTCCACAAATCTCTGCAACAAAATATTTCATATCAGAGATACTATCAACAGATCAACCATGTCAATATACACATGCACTAGTGTGCTAAATGCATCAACACCACATATTTGGTAGGGCTCAAAGATCTTCTGCTAAAACTCCCACTAAACTAAAGCTTTATATCTAGTTTCTAGAGGAAATATTTACACCAGGGGCTAGCACAAACTCACTTTTCACTTCACTCTCTTCTTTCTTCTACCTGTTCTTTTTTATTTCATTCTTCTTTTCAATTGGATCAATCTTCTTTACTAGAATTTTCTCCTTTTTTGAAATAGAGGGCTTCACATTCTTAGATCTACAAAACTTAGCTATGTGTCCCAGTTTATTGCATTTATGACATATGATAACTTTTTTTTATAAACTTACTTCTTGCCATTTTAGATCTGCATTGAAAATCCTTATGCCCAAATCCAATGCATGTATAGCTGTAACCATTGAATAATTGAAACATCATACCACTATTGTAACCATTCATCATCCGAATTTTTCATTTACTATCTTTATGACCAAATATGTTGCATGTAAAACATTGACTAGGAAAGGATTGACCATTCTGGTTCATTCTACTTTTACATGTTCTACAACTCTATGTCTAAATTTATTGTAGGAATAACAATAACTATTAAAAGATGAATACCTTTGTGCAACAGGTTATCTAATATGAGGTCTTTTAAAATATTTCTTCTGGTTTTGGACTTGTCTCACATTTTTCTTCTTATCATTCTTATTTTCATTATTGTTTGTTGTTTGATTCTCCTTTTTCAAACCCTAATCCTTCGTTTTTCTTTAAATCCTTTTGACTTGAAATCATTTAATCAAGCAATGTGGAACTCATGAATTTTTCTTCTTGAATCTTTTCTTTCTCTAGATCTAATCTCAAAGTTACAATCTATTGTTCAAGATTTGAACATGCTGTAGACTTATCTTTCAATTTGGCATTCAAGCAATCCTCAACTCTTTTTCCTTCTTCAACTTGCACCTTCAGATTAGTGATCATTTCATTATATTTCTTGAGCTACTCATTTGTTTCCTTGAATATTTCTATAGCTTTCTTGAGTTTCTCTCTTAACCTCTTGATACACTCATCTACATCCTTAAGATTCTCTTTCAGATATCTGTTCTGAATTCTGCTTTATCCAAATCATCAAGAGCTAATTTGAGTTCTCCTTCCATATCAACTTTACAATCTTCTTCAGTAAACCACTAAGGGATAATCTCTTCCTAAGGGATATGATAATTCCTTTTAGCCATGTGTTCAACCTCCAAGATCTGTTGGACTCAAGGGAACACTGAGAGAGGGGGGGGGTGAATCAGTGTTCAACAAATCTTAACTTTAATTAATATGAAGCTTAAACCATTCTGACATTATATTAAAGAAAGGATGCAATCATTCAAAGGAAACATTCATAACACTATAAAATAGATTTTTGCGTGGAAATCCTGTTAGGGGAAAAACCATGGTGGAGGTTAATCCATAATTTGAGTACTCAAAATATAATTTTTTACAAAGGGAATGCACTTGCATTTAGGCACACTGCCTTACAAAATTCAGATTAAGACCATCTGAAGGGTGAAATGAGATAGTAGCATCTATTTATGCCAAGTTATAGTTCCAATGAAGCTCATAGATTCAGTTCTGGATATGCTTTCTGATTCTACACTTCGCTCTGCTCTGTTTTGCTCCTTTCTACTCTTCGCATCACTTATGATCAAATTCGCACTATTGCACTACTAAATCTCACACTACATAATGATATATTACATATTTTCACTTCTACACACACACACACACACTTACATTAAATTTTTAAATGATAAAACCGATCTCTTATATATATATCCGCAATCAAGGATTTATTCATCCATCAGTCAACTTTATAAAGTATTAAGTTACTTTTATCTTGTTAGCCAAATCCACCACTAAATCTTTATGCGCATCCTCCAAAGTTGGTTAAGATAAAGAGAGGACCCAAATAATACTTAATTGAGCACACAGACTTATAATTAATTATATCTTATACATCCACAATTACTATCCTTGTCGGGCTGACTTTCTAGCACAAATAATCAACAAATTAGTGCATCGGATCTTCTAGATCACGAACCAATGAGTGGCATACAAAAAATCCTTCACCAAGGTATTGCAAACATCAAAAGACCTTCCTTAGAGATCCTCAACTCAAAATATTTGTCCGATAAGTTGTTTAGATCAAATTTTATGCCTGTAACCGGATGCCCTGTTCTTCACTCTGTTCTACCGGTAGATGCAAAAACTAAACTGTAGACTAGATGTCATTAAAGTTACCTAGGTTTCTAGGGTTTCCATCAATGACAAAAATTACAAGCCATATTCCAACAATCTCCCCAGCCATATGCCAACAATTTCCCCCTTTGGTATTGATGGCAACACTTAGTGAAAAATGACTAAGTGTTAGAATCATTATAGGTACACTGCCAAAAACTTTACTACACTTTCTCCCCTTGAGATTTATAAGTCATTCTCTCCTCCTATATTGCTTTCTTTTCTCTCTCTATGGGATATTTTTCACTGTATTCTCTCCCCCTTTGACATCAATGACAAAGCATGGATGTCATATGCTAAAAAGATAAAAAGTGATATTGACAAGATAGAGACAAAAAATGTGTTCAAAATCCTCAAGGCTTAAAAAATTTAACACATATATGCCGATAGTTATCCTTATTTGATCAAAACTTCAAAAACTTGAAAACAATTAACTGCTATCTTTAGAAGATTATTTTATGGTTTTTCTTCACTTCTGGAAGGAAATTCTTCCAACCATCTTTTGTAATTCTAACAATAATGATAAAGCTATTATTTTTGGAAGTACTATTAATAATCTCAATGAGAGATTCAAGAATTGTTGTTTCTTCTTCCAGTTTCTCACCATTCTTCAGTATTTCCACCATCTACTCCAACCTGCATTCAATTAGATCCTTTACGTTCAAAAAAGTATCCACAAGAACATTCTTGGAGAGTTGAATTTTTTTGTGTTATGACTATAGCTCCCAGATTCTTTTCCTAATGATGCCATCCAAATCCTGAGATATGTCAAAGCTTTTTCCAATGTCATTCAATTATATTTCAATCTGATCCAACTTCTCTTTTTAATTGTTGACTGCATGGGGCCAATAGATGGAATAGTTGTAGATGTATGTGGCTGAGTTAATGCATTTCATCAACTCATTCATTTTCCTCTTCAACTTGGAAAGGGATAGTCTGAATTGTTCCTTCAGGTGAGAGACAACTTCACCTTTTTCTTTGCCTTTGTCCTTAGATCCCATTGATTCTTTGTTGCACTTGATCATCTCTTCAGGTAGAATGTCCTTCAGAATTTCCAATCTTATCTTGCATTGCTCAACATGAGCATTTATAACTTCCAGAATCAAGTCTTGATCGTATGATGGTCTGTCTGATCATAACTTCACAATTTTCTACATGCCACCTACACCTTGAATAAGTTGCTGTAACTTTTCTTTTGTCAGATCTTCTTCTTCCTCACTACCTTTTTCTAGTTCAGATTCATTTTTTAGTGGATTCTCAGTTTCTTCATCAGATTCTTCGTCCGGAATGTCCACAATTTCTTTTCTTTTTTCCTTTTCCCTCAATCCTGGGAACTTTTCTTTTCAGAGGGTTGTATTCAGTAATTTCCTTTTCTCTTTTATGTCCTTTATCAATGCTAATGGAAGAGGAACCAAATTCCATTGTTCTTACCAGAGGGGAAATATTGACTGATCCACACTTTTCAAGCACATTCGTAAAGAAATTTTCAAATTCCAAATCCTTGCTAGCCAAGCTCTTATAATAAGAGTATATTTGATTGCATACTGTTTTGTTTGATTTCCATACTACATTGTCAATTTTTGGCAAGAAATTCAAGAAATACATTATCAGACATATAATTAAAGTGACAAACTTGAATGGATAACCTGAATCCTTTATCAATTGAACATTCTCCATGAGCTAATCCTTTAACAACCCGCATAGGTCAAAGTCCTGACCTTCAATTATCATTTTGTGAGCAATGTACACTGTGCCAGCTGATGTAGCTCCTTCTCAATTTATGTAGAAGATTTTAGATGTTATTTCATGTGCAATGTACTTCGTAACAAGATTCTTGATTTTTGCAATCATTAGAGCTCTCTGATCTCTGATTATTCTGGTTAGGGTTTTGACCTCTTTGTTCCGGATAGATTTCTTCCTTGGTATATCTCTGACTTTGCAAAATCTACTTAAGTTCTCAATTGCCTCCTTCAAAGTGATGTAAGGTTTGTCCAAAGTTAAAACATCATCATGTAATCTTCTCAATATGAATTTCACGAATTCTACATTCTCAAAGTACAAAAATTCACTCCACATATCCAAATTTCCATGCTTAGCTTTGCTCAATTTATTTAATTCACCAGGTAGTAACAAATCCCTCATAGTCCTAGTCTTTGCACTGTTATATTCATCTAGAGTAATCGATCCTTTTATTTGTTCCATTTCTTTTCGTATCTAGGGTTTACAATCGAACACCAAACTGTATGAAATTTTTGAGAATAATTGAAATACCTGATAAATTCTGAGATTTGCTAATGAATCGATTTTACTGCTTCATAATCCACCTATCGTGTGCTCTCCTTCTACTCTTCTTCGATGTAGAGTGAAAAATGATAGTTTCGACTTGAATTTTATAGCTCGCACATGTGCAATAAATTTATTTTCCCTAAGTTTTGAAGACTCTATTTTCCCAAAAGACGACAAAAAAATATTCTGCAGACCTATGAATTGTCTGAGTTCTCTTTGCTAAAGTTATCCAAAAATTTTATACACCATAAGTACACCTTATTAACTATTCTTTTCATTTCGGTATCATCCATAGATAGGGGAGGAAGGGTTTTCTTGAAAGACTCCCCCTAGGCCAGTGGCCTGAAATCAATTACTAGAAGAGTTACCAGAGACAGGTTTCGGTATGGAACCATTTCTAGCATTAGAATTATTTTTCCTTACCCATGTCTTCTTCATCTGATCTCTAATTTCATCTAGAGTTATCTTTTCTTTCCCTTTATCATTTTTCTCTATATTTTTGCCTCTGTATACCAGACCTCTTATGTCTACATTTTTGTTTCTGCAGAATCTTCCAATATGACAATACTTGTTGCAGTTGTAACACACAATGAGTTCTTGTCTTTACCAATCATTTTAATGAATTCTTCTAGATTTGCATTGACTAACAATATGCCCAAGTTTCCCACATGTATAACATTCAACATTTCTTCTATCAACAAAGTAACTTGACGCATTTCTGCACTCAATTGATTTATGACCAAACTTTTTGCAATTGAAACACTGACCAGAAAATGATGAGACTCTTGAATTCATATTACTTCTACATTGAGCAATAATATGACTGAACTTATTACAGGTAAAACAATACCCATTTAACTTTTGTGCATTAGGTTGTCTTACCAGATATCTTCCATTTTTGTTCTTTCTGAAATTCTTTTTTCCTGATCTAGAACTTTCTCCCTTTTCATATCCAAGACCTCTCTTATCATTTCCTCTCTTTTGTCCTTGAGTCAACTTATCAAGTTTTACTGAACTTATCTTAAACTTTTCTCTGTATTCATTTTCAATGACAAGATCATTCCTAAGAGTAGTAATCTGCTTACCAATTTCTTCTTCATTGTTTCTGGTTCTTTGTAATTCACTTCCCAACTGAGGGAGCTCCCCATTTATTCTGCAACATTCATCATATTTCTCTTTCAAATTCTGAGCAATATTTTCTTCATTTTTCTTCCTTTCTTCAACCTCCTTGGTCATCTTCATCATCATATATTCCATCTCATGTTTTAGGTTTGTATTGTCTCTAGCAAGCTTTTCACATTCTTTGGTTATTTCCTTCAAGGTTTGATTCAAGTGAGCATCATCCATGTTTTCACTTTCTTTTTGTTTAATCTGATCACAAAGATCTTTCCTCTTCACCCTAAATTTAACTATCCGATCCTTCAATGACTGGATGAATTTCTCAGCATCTCTAATTTTTGATTTCAATTCTTGAACTTATGCTTTAGACTGATCAAGGTCATCAAGTGCCACGAGAAGTTGTCGTTGAAGACTACCAGAGTCCATCACATTCCAAGATCCACCTCAAGCTACAAAAATTCTCTAGAGGAACTAGCTCTAATACCAGTTATTGAACTCAAGGGAACATTGAGAGGGGGGGTGAATCAGTGTTCAACAAATCTTAGCTTTAATTAATCTGAAGCTTAAACCATTCTGACATTGTATTAAAGAAAGGATGCAATCATTCAAAGGAAAAATTCATAACACCATAACACATAGATTTCTGCATGGAAACCCTGTTAGGGGAAAAACCACGGTGGAGGTTAATCCATAATTTGAGTACTCAAATATAATTATTTACAAAGGGAATGCACTTGCATTTAGACACACTACGTAGAGCTCACTGCTCAAGAGAAAGGCTCACTGCCTTAAAAAATTTAGATTAAGACCATCTAAAGGGTGAACTGAGATAGTAGCATCTATTTATGCCAAGTTACAGTTCCGGTGAAGCTCATAGATTCGGTTTTGGATCTGCTTTCTGATTTTGCACTTCACTCTGGTATGTTATGCTCCTTTATGCTCTTCACATCACTTATGATCAAATTTGCATTATTGCACTGCTGAATCTCACACTACACAATGATATATTACAAATTCACACTTCTACACACACATACTTGCATTCACTTTTTAAATGATAAAACCAATCTCTTATATATATCCACAATCAAGGATTTATTCATCCATTAGTCGACTTTATAAAGTATTAAGTTACTTTTATCTTGTTAGCCAGATCCACCACTAAATATTTATGCGCATCCTCCAAAGTTGGTTAAGACAAAGAGAGGACCCAAATAATACTTAATCGAGCACAAAGAATTATAATTAATTATATCTTATACATCTACAATTACTATCCTTGTCGGGTCGGTATTCTAGCACAAATAATCAACAAATTAGTGCACTGGATCTTCTAGATCACGTACCAATGAGTGCACATGAAAACAGTCCTTCACCAAGGTATTGCAAACATCAATAGACCTTCCTTAGAGATCCTCAACTCAAAATATCTATCTGGTGAGGTGTTTAGATCAAATTTTATGCTTATAACCAGATGCCCTATTCTGTCGGTAGATGCCAAAACTAAACTACAGACCAGATGTCATTAAGGTTACCTAGGTTTCCAGGGTTTCCATCAATGACAATACTTACAAGCCATATGCCAACAATCTCCCCAACCATATGCCAACAAGATCTACCTCAATAATCAAGCCTATAAGAGGAACCAAGCTCTAATAACAATTGTTGAACACCCAAAATATTGAAAGGGGGGGTTGAATCAGTAGTCATTGAAATTCATTCACTTTATCAACCTAAGCATTCATTCAAAGCATCATATTAAAATTGTAGTAAATAAAAGGAACATATAAATCATGCATCAAATCAAAGAACACAAGAACACCAAATTTACATGGAAAACCCTTGAAAGGGAAAAACCACGACACAAATTAATTCACAATATATTATAACTAGTTACAATATTGATACAAAAAGGTGGACTCACTATCCAAAAATATAGAATGGCTCACTACCCATAATATAATAGATAGAAGGGTGATTCACTGCCAAATATGATCTGCTAATAATGCATCTATAGTATGCCAAAGATACAGTTACGATTAAGCTCTGAAAATTGAATTAACACACTTCATACTTCACCATAATTATAATTTTCACTTCTCTCTACATCAGATCTCACACACACACTCTACACTTATTAAAAATCCACATTATCACAATGAATCAACCTTGTATATATACTATACCACAACCAACCAAAACACTAATTAGGTCGGGCTAATTAGATGTCTATACACCACATACCCTATTAGCTCAAAATACTAACACAAACACCTTGTGAAAAGAACCAAAATGTGTACACCATAAAAATAGGTTGGCATGACCCATAATCAGTCCCATAAATCTACTCCTTACATACTTCAACTCCACATGACCACAAAATCCTTAGGTTGACACCACATAGAAAAACTAGTAAAACAATAACTAAATGGACCCAATTGTTCATTCACAACTCGACACATGGACCGCTAAAAAACTTATCACTTGGAGCACACATACTTTTGACACCTATAAAAACTTCCTCGAAACGACTTAGCAAAATATTCATTTGTGGTGGAATGTAGAGCATTCCAACATACACTTTATACTAGTAACACTACCATTACATAGCCAATACTTTATCGATATTATCTTCAACTACAAAAGACATAAAACCTTGAATATTTGGATTTAGACACCTCCAACATGCACCAATATTCCCTCAAAACCACTTAACAATATTCTGCATAGTAGAGCAATGCAAAACACTTGGTCTTCACAAGACCAATAATTCTATATTTCTACCATGGGTTACCATCATTCTCCATCTATAAATCATCATGCTCATGTTTCCAACAAACTCCCTTAACAACTCAAGTCTCCAACACATATTATTTCGGTGAGAAGTTGAATGATGCCAAAAGGAGATATTCTATTTATGATCAAGAATTCTATGCCATAATTCAAGCCTTGAAGATGTGGAGACATTATTTGTTTCCTAAGGAGTTTTTTTTGTACACTAATCATAAAGATTTGCAATATTTGAATAGTTAGGGTAAGTTGAACCAGAGACATATCAGATGGGTTGAGTTCTTGTAGAGTTACACATTTTTGTTGAAACATAGGAGTGGAAAGTTAAATAAAGTTGTAGATGCATTGAAAAGGAGAAGGAATTTGTTGACAAAAATGAGGCTAGAAGTACTAGGTTTTGAAGAACCGAAACATATGTATGAAGATAATCCAGATTTTGTTGATGCTTTCCATGCATGTAAGTAACCAATAGTAACAAATAGGAATCAATTGTTGGATTATTTCATTCAGGATGATATGTTGTTCAAGGGAAATCAATTGTATATTTCAAGGAGTTCAATGAGGGAGAATTCGATAAAGGAGAAGCATAGTGGAGGACTAGAAAACCATTTTGGAGTTGATAAGATAGTAGCTTTGGTGAATAAACACTATTTTTTACCAAAGATATATAATGATGTCAGGAATTATGTTTAAAGTTACACATAATTTATCAAGTAGAAAAAGGGAGTAGTCAAAATAATAGATTGTATAAACCTTGGTAGTACCAGAGAGACCTTGGGAAGATATAAGCATGAATTTTATATTGGGATTACCAAGAACACAGAGAGGGTATGATTCTATAATGGTAGTAGTGGACAAATTTTCTATGATGGCACATTTCATTCCTTGCAAGAAGACTAATGATGTTGTGCATGTTTTTGATGTATTTTTCAAGGATATTATGAGATTGCATGGAATACCAAAGAGTACAGTTTCAGATAGGGACACCAATTTCATTGGATACTTTTGAAGGAGATTGTGGAAGTAGATGAAGATAGACCTAAAATTCAGTTCAACATACACCCAAAAATAAATAAATAAATAGAGATTGTAAATGGGAGTTTGGGTAACTTATTGAGATGTTTGATTAGAGATAAAGTAGGAAATTGGGAAATAGTTCTACCACAAGCAAAGTTTGCATACAATAATTTAGTAAAATAGATTATAGGGAAGACACCATTTGAGATTGTGATAGGAATACATCCTAGAGGATTTGTGGAGCTCAAAGACATTAGTATAGAGAATAAGACGAGTGTAAAAGCAGAAGAGTTTGTAGGATTCATGAAAACATTGCATAGTTAGGCCCATAAATACTTAGAGGACATAAACAAGTATAAGGAGAAGGTAGATGAGAAGAGGAGACTTAAGGAATTTACTGTTTTAGATGAATTTATGATATATCTCAAGAAGGAAAAGTTTCCAATTTGAGAATACAATAAGTTGAAGATGAGTAAGATTGGAGCATGCAAGATTCTCAAGAAGTCTGATTCAGGAAACACATATGAAGTGGAGTTACTAGAGGCATTTGGTATATCACATATTTTAAATATTGAATACATATATGAGTATCATTCAGGAAAACCAAGTGGTAGTAACAAAGAAGTAGCATTGGAGGAGAAGTTACCACATCGACCACTAGAGTAGATTGAGAAGATCTTGGATACAAGAATTGGAAGGAGTGCTAGGAACAAGTAGTACAAAGAGTATCTAGTGAAGTTGAAAGGCAGACTAGTGGAGGATTCATCATGGATTTCTTAGGCTGAGGTGGACCACTTTTTTTTTCCTCTAGCCCCTGAAAAGTGAAGGACTCAATTTTCTTCCAACCATAGGTGTCTGATGCAAGAGTATCCCTAGTTGTAAAGTAGTCATGTATCAAACAACAACATTTCTTTTCTTTCAGTACAGTCTATAGTTGTCTCAAAAAATTATTTCACATTTTACCACTATATCATTTCTTAGCTCATGAAGCAGTTTATTGGTTCTACACAAGGTCATATACAACATATCCATATTTTAGGAGATTTGTATTCCTTTGCAGAAAGTTATTGCTCTCAGAATTTCACTGTCATTCTCTGTCAGACCATTTAGGGCTGACCTAGTCTAGGTTTATTTTGTGGAACTTTTTCAAAGTGTGCGGAGCTTAATGGAACATCATACAAGGCTTTTAGGTCCAAGGGGAACTTTCTTGAAAATCCACAATCCATTTCATTTACTAATGATTTATCTTTTCATGTTTGTTATCTGAACTACATGTCTGATCTTGCATTAGGTTTGTAACCAATGAGGCTAACATAGATCATAATTAGAGCCAGAGATTCAAATTTAAGATCATTTGTAATCCTTTGAAAGACATTCAGTTTAGTAGTTCATGAGTTAGGAGTTTGATAATTTGATCCATCCTTATAAGCTATGAAATGTAATAAGGCATTGTACCAACAGTAATATGTACAGTGCCCTTGTGATAGGCTTATGAGCCCAATTTATTCTACATATGAGGCACATGATGCATGTAAGAAAATAAGCTATTGGATCAATGATAGTTTATGTTTGATGAGAATTTCTCGTATTAATTCTACTCTATTGAACTCTAAGTTGCATGGCTGGACAGTCCTTTCTGGATCCTCCATCCATGAATCCACCATAGTGGCTCAAGAAGTTGTATTGAATGTGCTTCAAAGAATGCTCTATATTCCTTCATATTTGAAGATGTGATCTTGAATGTACTGAATATGGTTAAGAGAAATGCTCCACATTTCTCCATAGTTGATGTTTTCATCTTACAATTTGGAGGATGAGTTCAAATTGCTTATATATTTTCTCATTTGAAAATTTAGGTGTTACAATGTATTGCAAGTATGGTTTTCAATGTTCTATCTCAAGACCATGTTTTTCTGGGTTTGCAAGTGTTGTTAGGTCTAGTGTTTGTTTGCATGTGCCAACATAATGTTGTGTAGGGTTACAAAAAGAGGACATTGAAATTATTTTGAATATCATTTAATGCTTGTAATGTGATCCACATGGTGTTATCTAATCTCTCTAGTATTGTTTGTGGTTTGGAGTTAATATTTGGAGGGTTAAGTGTTTTCTAGTCCAACCTGGTATATTGAGTTGTTTGCGCCAAGTCTTTGTTGTGTGCACCAACATGACATTGTGTAAAATTAAAATAGGTCCTGCTTATCTATTGGCTTGGATCACATTCAATTTCCTTTTCTCACAGATTTTTTGAGCCAACTTTCTTATGGCTGTTGCACGATTCATGTCATACATTTCACTTTGGTTGACAAGGAGAATTTTTTTGAAGCTTGAGAAGGATATAAATGGAAGATCAAGTGTGTGAGTGAAGTGTTAATGGTAATGAGCTGAAAAGAAGAATTTTGTGAGTGAAGTGCTGAAGGCAGTGAGCGAAAATAAAAAGTGTGTGAGTGAAGTGCTGAAGGTAGCGAGCCAAAAAGTAGAAGTGTATGAGTGATGTGTTGAAGGTAGTGAGGCAAAAGTAGAAGTGTGTGAGTGTTTAAGGTAAGGAGCTAGAGGCAGTGGAGGTGTTGCAGTGGCAGTTGGCCATCAAAATTCATCAAGTGTCGTATGCTGAGGTTGTAGTGTCCTTTTGTAAGTGTTGTAATTTGCAAGGAGTTGTACACTTCCATTGGTTGAAGCCATACAACCTGTTGTAAATTTTATTTCATTTTTGTGAGGATGAATTTGGACAATAGCTCCAAGTAGCTTTCTCACTGTGGTTTTTCCCTTGCAGGGTTTTCCATGTAAATATGATGTTGTGGTTGTGTGCTCGTGTTTTGAATTCTTTATCTGATTAAGGTAGTAATATATTTTGATTGATAAAATTGAATTGGATTAATTTGAGGGATATATTGATTCACCCCTCTTAATATATCCATATGTTCTAACAACCACAATTATAAAAAAGTAAATTTATGTAATTTTTTAAAAGTAGTTTAAATACTAAATTTACCCTAATAAAAAAATATTTATAAGGAAAGAAAATACCATAATTTTACTAAAAAAATATACCATTATTCTTAACCATAGTTCAAAACTTGAATTATAATCCCTAAATCTAAACCTAGATTTACAAAACCTTAAACCCTAAACCTTAATCCCTAAAACCCTATTTTTAATTCTAAAACAGTTTAAAAGCCCTAAAAACCTAAAAATGCACTAAAATAGACTACCTACCCACAAAAATTGTGGCTTGTAGTTTTTGAGGGATGACACAAAGATCAAGGTCTTTGAACTTTAATATCTATTTGTGTGATTTTAGTTCTTTTAATTACATTGTGAAAAGGGACTGGAGAAATATTCATACGAGTAAGCAAAAACAAAAGTACATATTTATTTAATGGATAAAATTTTTTTTACACAAACATAACTTTTGATAAATACTTTGTTAGATTCAAATATCTAAATCAAAATAAATATTCATATCTAGAAATCATTTATTCAAAATTTATGAAACAAATATCTGTCTATTTGATGATTTTTTCCCTTATGTTTCCCCTTAATGTATCCCCAAGACATTGCATTTTCTCTAGGGTGTTTAATATATGGGTCCTTGGACACTTAATATGATCATCTAAAGAAATAAATTTGATGAACATATTTATTATATACTAATAACAAAAAGGACAAAATGAATCACACATTTTTGGATACTTCAACATGTCTTGTTCCTAGATTAATAATACCACTCACTTTCTCCCAAGAAGCATTTAATCTACCATTGAAGGAATTTGGATTTACTAGCGAAGGACTTAGCCATCTATTGAGAATCAATCCTATTTAAAAACCCTTAATAGAAAAATAAATAAACCATTAAGAAAATGATAAGTACAAATGTCACATTTGGATCATCTCTCAAATTTTAATTTGACTCTATTTGCCCAAAATTATCCTTAGGGCTTGAGATGGTTACCAAGGACTTAGCCACCTATTCAATTGCTTGACTTCACACTTGTTTCAAAAATTAATATCAAAACAAGTAAACCATCAAGGAAAAAGATAAACATAAATTTCATATTTGAATGATCTTTTAAAATTTCCTTCGAGTTTGGCCCAGGGAAAACTATAATGGAAATGAACTCTAATATTGATAATTATAATTCTTCTCCCAAATTTTATCCCTTCCTCTGTTTGCTAATGTCCAAATTATTTTAATTACTTATGAGGGTATGAGTTAAAGGATAAGTATTTATTTAGGCATCACATATCCAGTAATAAACAAAACATGAACTGTAAATTACATACTTTCATTGCAACATTAATAATGGTAGTAGTAATAGCATGGGTGAGTTGAATTAGAGAGGAGGTCATAGCTTACAATTCAATAAATATTATAAAAAGTATATATTTTTAATATAATTTTATATTTATCTTGATTTCATAACAAAAGAGAGTGCAAGCTAACTAATTTTACATTCATATGATTCTCAACACAAATGTTAAAACATGTAGATACAAATTTTCCCCTATTTTTTACATAATATAAAGAAAAAAGTATCCAAACAACAAAACTTGATCATATCCCCTATGCTCATAAGGTAGATGAGAGAACATTGAAAATTTTACATGAATTTTTATTTATTAAGATAGATATTTTAATAGATTTTACTTGTGGTTTGGGCTAAGTGATTTTGGGTATAGTGATAGTAAGCACTCCATTATTCATGGAAACTTTCACTTCCTCCTATTGGGAGTTCTCCAACAGTCTAAACTACAATTAGAATTTTCCATGTAAGTGTTCAACTGAGTAAATATCACATCTTTCTACCCTTCTCTCTTGTGTTCCTCACTAATATGGATAATTCAAATATATTCAACTTGTATTTCACCTCATCCTTCTTCAATCTTGCAACAAAATCATATTTTGAAATTTTTAGACTCAACTATTAAAGTGAAGATAAATTACACGAGAATATAGGATTTTTCTTGAATATTAAAGAGTATTAGGAATGCACCTTAAAAATGTGAGCATCAAGGGTCTCCTTCTAGTTAATTTGAGTATATTGGAAAATATTGCTACATATCTTACACATTTAGTGGAGGATGAGTTTACTAAATCTATGAAAAAGGAGGAATTAAAATCTCAAAAATTATCCCAACATCCAATCAAAACAGATTGATCACAGTGGAAAAATTGGTGAAGAAACTTGGATCATATACATTATATGATGGATTAGAACCAATTTTTTGAAATATGATTTCACATATATGGCATCTTGATGAGTTACACCCTTTAGATTCAAAACACTACAAGAAGTGATTTCTAAGTTGTAGAAACTTTGTATGTAATTATTACAATAGAATTTCTTCTACTTGCTGAAAAAATTAGTCATTTCATAACATTATACACAAAGACAACCAACAATGCTCGATGAAACAATTAATATTTGTTTTATTCAAAGGCCTAGATTATACACATGCAAAATTCATAACATTTTTAGTTCGATATCTTTTTTCAACCATATATAAGATAAATAACCCATGGATTTTCAAAATAATTTAATAAGAAAAATAAACAAATTCAATCCCATAGAATTTATAAAAATTATATTATGAAATTTGATCGTTATAAAGAAAATAATTAGAGATGATATCTTTTTCACTACATTTTAAAAAAAAATGTCACATTCCCTTAGGAGTTACCCTTTTATAAGACCCCTAACCCTATTATAATTTGGACTAGGGTTGGGAACCTATAATAAGAATATGTTATTGGATTTATGTGTGCGTGTTTATAAATCATTAATGTATAATATCAATGAATATAAATATTATTTGGGTTGCTTGTTAAATTTAATGCATTGAATAATTTTAGACCAACATAGAGTAACCTCTAAATAGTTGAATTATGTGAGAAATATTTTTTGGTTATAGAGACCAAGGTGCAAGGTGATGCAAATTTTATAGTTCCATTAGAAGAAAAAAAAATCATAATATCAACTAGTGTTGAAGACTTGGAAGTTAACATCTTGCCTAAACAATAGGTTATTGAAAGTGTTATTTGGTGCATAGTATGATGTCTAATATGATTCATTCTTTGATAAATTAAGTTTGTAGATTGTTAAAAATTTTATGTGCAACCTTAGGAACATGTTAACTCATTTAATTTTTGATCTTTACTCATTCTAAATGTGTTTTATTGGGATGCAAATGATAATCCTTAATTGATTCCTCGATGAATGTAAGGCAACAATTATTATATATATTTATAATAATAATGCTAATAAAATATCAAAAGAGAATATATATTTATAATAATAAATGTTACCTTTCATTCAATAAAAAGGATTAGTAATTCAATTTATTGATTTTGGGTTCGATTGACCCAAATGGGGAAATAAAAAATCAAAACAAAAATAAAGGAGAAACGAAAAAAGGGTGACCTAGATCAAACAATGAATACGATTGGATGTGAAGGTTAGTGACCAAAATTAACAACCTAGTTGAACCCTCTAGTATGGTGCAAATTGGAAACTATGATCTCCATTAAATTTTGTCATATATGCCCTACAACTAGATGTCTTTCCTAGGAAAACATTTTTTTTTTAATTTTTAGCTGGAAGATCTTGGGGAGGAGTTATATTTAGGGATTAGAGAGAGAAAAGTGTTCATGATTGAGGATAAAGGATTTGAAATTAGTTTATAGGTTCCTGGACACAACATAATAGATCTTTCTCTCCCTTTAAAATCACATTTTCTTAATAAAATAATAAAACATGGGTTAAAATTAATACCATGTAATTTATTTTCTATTTTTTAACTATTGTAACCCTTGTTTGTATTATTTGTTTCCTAGCCAACCCTAGACACCATGATTTAGTTATTTCATCCTTTAATAGTTGTCCCCGAAAATCCAACAATTTCTCTTAGGTACGAAGGTATAGGTTTGGCCTTGAATGAGATTATTTTATTGATTAAAACCTTATATTCCTTGTGATATATTTCTTGTCCTCTTATTTTGGGGTTATTCATTTATTTTGTCCAAGGTTCTACTTAGAAATGATAGTTCTTAGTTAAGGGATTTTTCTAAGAGTGTGGATCCCTGAGCATCCACTTAGTATAATCCCTCCACCTTTTGATTTATTGATAAAAAATATAATAATAAAATACTTTTTTTGTGATGAATATTCTCTAAGATTATGTTTCATATAGGTCTCTTTCCTTCTACACTATGGGACAAAAGTATAGATTTGGTGGGGAGTTTTCTTTTTTATTTTAATTGTTAAAGTAAAAGGGTATTTACCTAATTAATTATTTAAATACTTAGGTTCATTTTCACACTAATATCTTAAGCTTACTTAGGTCATGTGTTTTTTTATATCTCGATTCTATGATGAGGAAACATGCCATGATCTATTTTTATCCTCACCTAGGATTTCTCTAGGTTTTTTTATTTTTATTTTTAATTTATAAGAATTCATTATTGTATTCACTTAATTGTTGAATTCTTATATTCACTTAATTGTGAGGTTGTAGATTCATAATGACAATTTGTATTTGGATCAATAACTCTTGGCCTCCATGGCTTTGATTTTTATCTCTTTCTATGATAGGTGCTTGATTATAGGTGAACCTTGTGAGTTGTAGGGTCGAGGAATCAACTCCCAAATTTATTTCTAAAGATACCCTTATTGCTATTCTACCTTGTTCTTTTTCTTCTAAATATTTTTAAATAAATATACCTACAGATAGAGCTAGTATCCAAGAATATACTCGTCTTAAATATCTAACTAGAGGATTTAATTTGAAATAAAATGGGAAGTAGTAAAAATTAGATCAATTAGTCCCTAATTATTCTTTGCTAGTCAAAGTTTCAAAATCCATTGAATATTCTCTTAGTGACTCTAGGATGAGATATTTGAGCATTATTTGAAATAAAACTAAACATAGTTTGTTAAGAATCTATATCTTGTAACCATGATCATATTTATAGATTTAAATTTTTTGGATTTCAATTTATAATTATGTTTGAGCCTAGAACAAACTATTTGATTAAAATTATTGAGTGTATGCAACATTATTAAACATGATTTATACTTTAAGGGGAGTTAATGGAAATATTGAGTTATTTTGTTAGGATTTAGGCTAGGCTAAGATATCCTTTATAATTACATGAATGTTTATTTAGTACTAGAGTGAAAACCCAAATGAAGTAGACTATAGGATTATTGTTTACGCATATCTAATTTTAAGAGAAATTTTACCATTTTAGAACCAAGCTAGATATAGGAGCCAAGTTATATGGCAACACAAAAAATAGTTAGAGTAAAGGAGTCTATGATGGAATAGGTAGAGGGATTTTCCTAATACATAGTTTCTTCTCTCCTTTCATGGTGATCATTGAAATTAAAAATTATATGACCCACCTATAAATAAGCTTATTGATACACTGACATGATAAGAGTATGCTCTACATATAAAATTATTTGGATGATCTAGAGTCCGTTGGATATCACCTAGGAATGTAGGTGATGGATTATAGGTGCTACTAACGAGGCTTGGATAATTTTTTATATTAGTATTCAAGTCTTAGAGTCAGTGGCATGCATGTATATATGTCATTTTTTACCACATATAAATCTTATGGATTGAAGAAAAGAATAATCACAAAAGATGATTGGTTAATTAAGAGATCAATTTGAATAATGTGGGTAACCTTGAATCTTTATCCTTGGGTATTTATGGTCCAAAATATCAAGGAGGGAAAACCTTAGCATGGGTCAATGGTTACTAGGTACCACCCTATGTATTGAATGATTGAAAATAATATCCTATGTCATCGAACCATGGAGTCCACTTGAATGGGGTGAATAGGAACTATTATCCACATGTTTTGGTATCAAATTGAACCCTAGACCAAACCATTAGCAAATAAAAAGGTTGAGGATTTGGCTTATCCATTGGTAGTGTGTGCAAGTGTTTTTCTACTCTAGAATGCAAAAAAAATGAAATGCAAAAGGAAAATACACAAACAAACATTCAATGATTAGCCAAAGTTGAATCCAAACAAAAACAACAAATAAATGGAATTCTATACCTTGTTCGAATTGATGAGTTGTTTGGCCCTTTGATGATGCTTGGTTGTATGCTCCTTTGACGACAAGTGAATGAAATAATGGAGGTGGGTATTGTGATGAAGGTGGTAGGTGAATGCAATAATGGCTTCAAATGGCTGCAAATGCTAAGTGTGCTAATGACTTGAATGCTAGAGAGTGAATTTAAAATGAAATAACTCTTTTCTCCAACCTTCCCAATTTGAGACCAAGTCTTCCAATTTAAAGAAGAATGGACGGCTAGGATTTACCCTTCATGGACAAGATGAAGGGTTGTGGTGAGTTGAGGACTCACAAGTCCTCACATATTTCCATGTGGAATGTGAGGTGGAAAGAGGTCAAATGACATGGCAAAGGACATGTGAGGTGGAGGTACTTACAAGTACCTTAGGATTAGGGGAGGATTTCCTCAAAAAGGAAATCATTGTCCCCATAGGGGGCTGATGGTGATAAGTGAGGAATTTTAGAAAGTCCTCTCTTGTCACCATGGGGATGGGATAATTTGTTGGAAAAATAAATGTGAATTTTAAATTCACATGATTGGAAGTACCCTGTGGATAAGACAAGGTCCTCTTAAAGGAGGTCCTTGTCCCATGTGACCGATGTGACCTATGAGAGGTTATGGGGAAGATAAATGCATGGGATAAATAAATGGAATTTAAAATTCCATTGGAAAGGACATGGGGACTGTAAATGGAATTAAAAATTTCATTAAGGGTGTTGGAAGAATAAAATGGAATTAAAAAGTCCATTGGGATGTGGGAAGAGTTGAATAAAGGAGGCTGATTAGACTAGTGATGAAAGATTAGAAGAGGGTTAGGTGGTTAATGATGATTAGGAGCCATCTTGCAAAATTTGGAGGATGTGACACATCCAAATCATGGATTAAGGATGTGTCACATCCCTAATGATGGGATTACGAGATGAATTAGGATTAAGTGTGGATGAGACATAAAGAGAATTAAATAATTGAGTTATTTATTTAATTCCTTTTAAGAGAGGGATAAAGGGGTAAAGTATTTAATTATTTAACTAAATACATTAGGGATTTAAAATAGTTTAGGGGTATTAATTAAATAATAGTAACATTATTTAACTAATGTGGATAAAAGGATATTTAGACGAAAAGGGTAAATTTGATCAAATATAAGTGGTCAAATTTAGATATCTACATGTAGAATAAGAAAATGTTGATTTTTTTATTAACGGCTTTAATATTTAGTAATTAAAGGTAGTTGAGAATGATTATCTAAAATAATATTAAATTCTTATAAATTTAATGTGTTGAATAAGACCCAAATTATATAGTTTGTACAACTAAGCTAGATTCTATGAGAATAAACTTATTTTTTGTTTATTTTCCCAACTTTCTAAATTATGTTTGTTCTTCTAAGAATGATTTTAAACCTCCACCCATGTTTTTTAATATAATATTAATGCCAAATAAAATTATAGTAATTAGGGAATGTTATTATGTTGGTATCAAAGCCAAGTTTCAACCTTGGGACCTTGGTGCTCACAATTCTAAATGTGCTAATTTTTTTCTTGGTTTTGCAATCCTAGGTCATGGAGAAAGGGGAAAAATAAGTATTTGGGAAACAAAACCCCCATCCTAATGACCTATTTTCTTCTAAGGAAACCATTATGACACCTCCTAAATTTTAATTTAAGATCATATCTAATTCATAAACCTTGGAAGTGACTCTTAAAAATCTTAAAAATCCTAAAGGATAAGGAAGTAGCTAGGCCTTCCAATAATTTGATGCCACAGAAGAAAGACCTTTTTCCTTGCAAAAATCCCCAAGCCATAGATTGGTATACATTATCATTTTGACTATGAGCATAATGAACTAATCCTTTCAAGGAAGTAATTATAAAATACAATCGTGTGCACACTATCCCACTTATAAGTAAGAAAACCTTTAAAGAGGAAGATCCCAAAGGGGAGGAATTACTACTATGTAATAAGAAAAATATTTGTGATGATGATATAATAATAAATTACTATCATCATGTTGAGCTACAGGTTGGATGAATGCTCTTTTAGAAACAAATCCTTGCAAGAACAATAAATTGAGGAACGATTGAGGTATAAGGAGAAAGCAATAAATCATAGCACCAAAATTATAATCGAGGATCCTAATGGATATATGAAGGGTCATTTTGAATATAAATATGAAATTAGCTCCAGAACACCCACTTATAATTATTCACCTCAAGGGAAATAATGTAGGGTGGTAAAAAACTAATTGATTTAAGAATCAAAGAAAATGCAAGATCCCAAGTTTGACTGAATAGGAGGCAAGGATGCAATAGAAGCATGGTTGATATAGGAATGCATACATATTTTAGGATGTTTCATTTAAATTCCAACACTAAGATCCAAATCTCCATATATTAGCTAGAGGGGGAAGCATCACTTGGTGGGATAACTTGCTAGAAATTAAGAAGTGTGATTAGAGCCAACTAACTTGGGAAATTTTTATGAAGAAATTCCACAAGGATTTCCTTTTTTCTCACCAATGGGATTAAATGATGATATAATTCCACTCACTACACTAGGGAAGAGTGTTTTTAGATAAATATAAGGTGAAATTCATAGGACTAATGTTTTATCTCCACTACATGAAGGGAAAAGCAGACCATGTGAAATAACATATCCTATGTCTAAATATGAATCTTGTATATGTAACCAAGCTTACTTAGCCCAAAATATTGAGCTAGACTATTGAGGTAGCCTTGTTTGTTAAAGAAAAATAATAAATAAAGTAGGATAAGAATAAAATTTCTACTCATTCAATTAATGTGAAAGTAAAAAGAGAGACTTCAAGGAAATTGTATCGATAGAGAAGGTGTCCCAAAATTTCAAAAGGAGCAAAAACTACAAAAGGAACCATGGGTTGGAAAGATACAAAAAATAAAGAAAAAAGATTAAAAAACCTCCAAGAAATCAACACATACTAGTTCTCCTCAAGAAAGTTAAAAGGGCATGTCACATAGTAGGATTCTAGACATGTGGAAGTGACCATTATAGAAATGAGTGTCCTAGGAACTTGAATAAAACACTAAGCCACTAGCTTGAATTTACATAGTCATGGATAATCAAGTCGGTAATCAAGAATCAGTAATAGAAATTCAAGGTACTCTCCATGGCCAACTCATTTCTATTTCGGTAGATTTAAGGGTAATAGATAGCTTCATTTATCATAATGTGTTAATTAAATGAAATAATGATCTTAAAAATATAAGTCAAGATTATAAGACTCAAAAGATAAAATTTAACCTATAAGAGGTCAAAATTAACCTAGGCCTTATAAGGACCAAGGTAAATTTATTGGTCACCAGGCTAGAGTCTTATGACCTAATCCTAGGGATGGATTGGTTTTGGAAACACCAAAATAAGTTGGACTATTATACCAATAAAATTGAATGCTTATAAGGTGATCAAGGGATGTCATTGGTACTCAAGGGGATCCATAGCCTAGTAATGGTGAGAATTATCTCGTCCATGCAATCCAAGAGGGTAGTGAGGAAGAAAGTAAATTATATCTAGTGAAAGTAGAGGAGGGTAGTGAAGACCCAAATTCTAGAATAGAAGATCATCCAGTTCTTTAGGAATTTCAAGATGTTTTTCTTGAAGAGTTTCTAGGTTTAACCCCTAACAAGTGATTCAATTTTTCTAGTGACCTAATTTTTGTGGTTGAGATTATTTCAAATGCTTTCTATAGAATGAATAAAAATAAATTATAGGAGCTTAATATGAAACTACAAGATCTTATGGATAAGGGATTGATTCAACCTAGTGTGTTTTGATGGGGAGCTCTAGTATTGTTTGAATCAATAAAATATGGGACCCTTACTATGCAATGAAAATTGAATGTTGAACAAGGTAACAATCCAAAATAGATGCCACCTTCCTCAAATTGATGACTTGTTTGAACAAATTAAGGGATCTACCATCTCTAAAAAAATTCTATGGTTTGGATACCACTAGCTAAGGACCAAGGAGTATAATATTTCAAAGAATTTTTTTAACCTACTAGGTCCATTATGAGTCTCATGAATCATATTTCTATTAATACTTGGATATATTTATGTTGGTGGGGAACGTTTGAGAATAGTGCTACAAAGAATGAGAGACCATAAGCTATACATGGGAAACTAAGTGTTCCTTCTTATATTTAAAGGTACACTATTTTGGACATATTATATTAGCCTAAGAAATTGGCATGAATCCAACTAAAATTCAAGAGCTTGTAGACTAGCTCTCCCCAAGAATGTAGTAAAAATAAGAAAATTTATGGGGTTGGTTGGATAATATTGAAAATTTATAGAAAAATCATTCAAGATAAATAAACCCATAACCTCTCTTCAACTAAAGAGAAAACAATTTGAGTGGAATAAGAAATGTAGCAATAATTTCCAATAGCTAAAGGAAGCTCTTACCATCAAGTTTTGAAACTAAAAAAGTAGTTTGTAGTTTTGATGGACACCTCTTTGGATGGGTTAGGAGGAGTATTAATAAAAATGGTTGTGTGGTCACTTTTGAATCTAGGAAATTGAAGGATTGTGAACTCAATTACCCTACCCATGACTCAAAGCTTACTACAATTATGCATGCATTAAAGGTGCAGAATCACAATTTAGTGGAGATATTATTTAGGTAAGTCCCATACGAAGTTCAAGGGTCCCATACCCTTAGCAAGGGTTTCGACGTGGGCCATGCACCTCGATGTATATTTGTAGGTACTTCCCTTGAAGGAAAAATTGATGTGTATTTATTCATTGTAAATTTGGTCTGTCTATCATTAGGTCACAAATATGATGATAGGTATTATGTTGGATTTTCTTTCCTTAGAAGGAAAACCCATTTTATGAGAGTATTTTATTACAACTAAGTATTGTATTGTATTATATTGTGAGGAGACTGTGGTAGAGAGAAGAGGAGGTCACAACATATGTGTTGTAGGTTGTATCCTTTCATATTTTTGGAAAAAATAAAGGAAGGATTGATTGTTTCTCCATGGGCATAACCCATATTAGGTGAATCACATGTATCTATCTTTGTTGTGCACTTTTTTCACACACGCCCCACTGAAAGTGGGGACCCTCTTTCTTGCTCTTTTTTCTTTCGTTCTTGGTCTTTTGGCCCTTTGGTTTTTGAGGGTTCGCTTGCTTGGGCATGTGTTTTTATGTTTGTCTTGCTTGCTGGAATGGCCCATCTGGGATATATATTGAAAACCTTAAGTTTTGGACTCATTTCGGGTTTTTCACTGTTCTCGAGAAAATCCACTCCTGGCGGAATTCCTCAGTTTCCTTGAAAACCCGGTGACGACTAATTTTCACTAGTGATCCGGAGATTGTGGTCCTTCGCGAAATTCCATTGGGACCGGATTTCACTGAGGGTCTGTCACCTTGTCGAATTCTTGGGTTTTGGGTTGACCCGTCTTGACTACATTAATTGTATGATTTCTGCGGCAGGTATTAATTCATTCTTTTGGGGATTTTTGTGCCATTGTGGTTTTATCATTTGCTTTATTTTGATCTAGAGTGCTTGTTCCTGAGTGTTACTGCTAGATTGTGTGTCTAGGATTGTGATCAATTGTTGCAGTTGGGTTTTCTCGAGGCCATTTGCACTTTACTCAGATTTTGGGGTCTCTTTCCAACTTCTGTTGCGTCATTTTTCCTGCCCTTATGGTATGTACATGATGCTTCATCTCTTTTATTGGATGAATTGAATTAATTTTTGGTTTGTGTGTATGTGTTGTAAGGCGAGGTGTTGATGTGGTAGGGTTTGGTGATTGAGCTTGCATTTCTGGTTTTGTTTCATATAGAGTTTGAGTTCTTGCATGTTTGAATCTTGAATATCTTGACGCTGGGGTTTGCCCATTTTGTTAGAGTATCAATCCTGAGTGATCTCTTGAGCTTTTCCTTCAGTTCTATCATGAGGTAGCTCACTTGTATGGGTTAGGAGAAACATTCTATAAACCTTTGCAAACAAACAAGTTAATGCCAAGCTTATCCTGCGCGCTCGTAGCAGAATTTTAGGGTTTCGTGCCTAGGGCATCACTAGTCCCTCTCGATTCACCTTACGGTGAGTTTCAAATTCAAGAATGTTCGATAGGAGGTTCAAATCAAGCTGGTTTCTAGCTCCAGATCCTCAAATTTGTGATCGTTCGATAAATTTGAGTGAGGTCGAGAGAAAACGTGGATATTCGGGTTTTCAAAGTCTTCGTCGAATTCCTTATCTATCGGAATTCCCCGACTTTTCATTTTCTCTTTGTTTTCTCGAAATGTGCATTGATCTAGATTTCTACTTGCCTCACGGATGTCCTCTACCTCTGGATTTCCCCAGTTTGTCCGTCGCCTTGTCATTTTCCCAAAATTGGGCTTAAATTATGAAAATTACATTAGCTTCGCCAAAATCCGTGCCTTAGGGATTTTCCCAAAAGGTTCTTGGTTCCCTCATTTTCTCGGAGTTCTTAAACTATTGCTATTTTTGTGGATTTCCGTCTAGGGTGGATTTTCCCGAACTCTTGGTGAAAAGGAAGAATCAAGGATTACATGAAAATCTGCTTAATGATTATGTATTTGGTGGTTGATTTGGAATTATTTGATGATGATTCATGTTGTTCCTTGGTTAATAACAGTCGATTGAATGATTATTGGATGCTTGTGTGCTTATTTCACTAAAATTCGCCTGGTTGGGAATTTTTCGAAATTCCTCTCTGGCCTGGATTTCGCGAGAGGGCTGAAAACCCGAGCTTTGAGATGATTAATTTTTATGAGGTTTTGAGCATTTTTGCTTATCATGGGAATTTTATTGGAGATTAATTTTTCATTTGTGATTGATTGAATTGTGTCCCATGTGATCTTTACTATGGTTTCTTTGTCAAATGCAGGCTGAATCAGGTAAGGCAATGACAGGTGGAACCAAAGGTAAATTGGTGGGTCTAGGTGTAGAGGGGTCTTTTGTTTCTGAGGCAAAGAGAATCAAGATGGATATTAAAAGAAGAATTCCAGAGAGCAAGCTGCCCTCCATCTGGTCGAGGGTCATTGATGGAAATGTTGGATTGTGGGATTATGAAGAGTTCAAGGCAAGAATGGCAGCACCGAATCTCTCCTTGTTGGCCAGAAGGACATTGGAATCAGGATTGGTACATGTAGCTGGATTTCCTCCTACAGTGCAGTGTTATGAATTGGTGGTTGAATGTGCACAACATTATGACAGGGGTACACACATAGGATAGTTGGTTCCCAATTTAAATCCCGTGTCTATAGCCCAGACCTTTGACATGCCTGACAAATCTCAAGTGGTGGATTTTGACATGGATGTGGCAAAGAAGTTCTCTGAGGAAGATAATCCCAACAGGTCATTAATTCTTGGTTGGAAAAACCTAATTCCCACTTCTCCAAGTTGCCCAAGCAGTTGGTCAAACTTAAATTCAAGAGGAGTACTATGATGTTATCACCCTTCTCAGTAGGGTGGTAGGGTTGAAGAGTGCAAGAATTTTTGAGAATTGGATGATCCATGTTATTGCTAGGATGGAATAGGGTATAGACTACCACTGGGCAGGCATAATAATTGCCATGATTCATGGACATATGTGTAATGTCCTGAAGACTAAGAGTTTCACGATGACTTCTTACCTGTTCTATGCTTTAGCTAGGTTCCACCCATACAAGGGATTGAGCACAAAATGTTTGTTTGCACAAGATATAATTTATGAAGTTTACCCACAGCTACACTTGGGTAACTCGAGATACAGAAGGGTGAATGATGCATTCACCATGTACATCACTAGGTTGCTCCAAGGTGTAGAGCATGTCCGGATCTTAGACAAGGGCAAGGAGTTGATTAAGAGGTTTGGAGTTTGGTTTATCCAGTTCCCCACCTTTTCGTACATAAGAATTGATGGTTGTCAGAGGTCTCCATATGGAATCCCTAGGTACCCTACAGATCATGTTGTACTCCTGGAGGTCACAAGAAAGATTTGTGACTTTGATGTAATTGTGAAGAGGGAGAAGCACAAAATAGGATTTGGTAGTGACTTTCCTTTGAGGATAGGCAGTGATGAAGCCTACCATTCTATTAACTCAACCCATGCTTTTGAAGAGGAGATGAGTACTCTGGTTCTTCCTTTCCACTCCAAGAGGTTCAAATTTGACATAACAGGTGAAGCACAAAAGAAGGCCAGCAAAGAATATAGTCACAAGGATGACATAGAGGACTACTGGGCCAACATCAGTGATGAGTTCGAGGTCAGGAAGAAGAAGTTCTCCAGGTTATCAATTAGCTTGGTACGGTTATACAACATAAGGGTTGTTCTTGATCAGGTAGAGGAGGATGGGAATTTGATTCAAGGTCATAAATTTGAGGCTATGAAGGATAAGCCAGTTAAAGAGGTTGATTGGTTGGAGGAAGATAAGATAGAGATGGAATAGGTCATGACTCTAGTAATAAAGTATACCAAGCTATGGATCAAGCACAAGATGTTGGAGTTGGAGAGTGAGAGTGTGCAATGCACCTATAATCTCATGGGACACTTGGAGTCTCACTTTGCTTCTGAAGAATCACTTGAACAAGACCCAAAAGGCAAAACCAAGGTGGGCTCTCCTTCCAAGATCAAACTTAAAGATGTTCAGTCAGAAGAGGTAGGAGAGGTAGAGAAAAAAAGAAATCCTATAGCCAAGAAGATGAAGCATGTCTCAAGGAGAAAGAAGGCTGTAAGAGATGAAGGAGAAAGGGAAGAGGCCAGTGTCCCCTCGCCTAAAAAGAGGAGGATTGTGAGGTTGTCAAAAAAGGAGAAGGGAACCTCCAAGGCAAATGAAGAGGGTGACACACCTGTGGTAGAAGTAGAGAGCTCAAGGGAAAAGACACAAGTATATACCAGGAGATCAAGGAATCCTTCTCCCAAGGATGCTGCATCGAAAGGAAATGTTCCCATGACTACTCCCATCACTGAGCATTAAGACATCCCTCCTCTTCAAGAGACCGACAATGTACTAGATGAACCAAAAGATGTTGAAGATCCCCAAGACCATGGAGAGGAAGAATTCTAGGAGGGTGATCTCTACAATGCTGAGGCAGAGATAGATAAGGTTCTATAGTCTCCTTTGGTGGCTTATGGGGATTCACCTGTAGAGGTCCATGAGGATAAATCTCCCTAGAAAGAGGAGATACCAGCTAGGACTCCTTCACCAGTGCATGAGAAGGAGAATCACAGTAAGGAAAAAGAGGATTCAGTTAGGGAAATCCTTGAGGAGCCAAGTATGGAAGAAAATGTGCCCAAAGTTCAAGAGGAAGAAGATGGACAAAACAAAGTACAATCAGAATCTACTATTCTGGGCTGGCTGGATAAAGAATTAAAGAGCAAATATATTGTGGTGGATGATACTCCTCCTAATTGGGATGAACTAATGGCAAACATTGGAAAAGGGAGGACAAAGAAGAAATCCAAAATCATTTCTAGGATTGAAAGAGATGATGCAAACAATAGGGTAGTCCACATTGCTACTCCTACTCCTGAAAAGGATAGGGGTGATGTGAGGGGTGATGTGACTGGAAAGGATTATAGTGTGTAGACTATCAACCTAGGGCATGTTTCCATGGAGTAAGACATTGAAGAGTATGAAGGCTCTAGTGTTGTAATCCTTGGCAGATTGAGGAAGGAGGTGCAGACTAAATCAAAGTTGGAGAAAGAAAATGATAAGCTTAAGAGATATTTGCAAGAGCTGATGAAACCCTTGCAATCCATCAGTTATTCCTCATCTGCTGCAGGCTTCTTACCTCAAGAGACAATATCAGAGTTGGAGAGAATGAAGAACACTACACATGCTACAACCGGCTCGTTGTAGGGGATGCAAACCAAGGGAGATAATGCTATCAAAGACATCCTTTTGACTGGAGGAGATGCAATGAGGTCCTTAGATTGGCTAAGGAATGTGCTAGCTCAGGATAAGGAAGATGTAGATCTCCTGTTGCAAAAGGAAAAGACCATCATGGAATACACTGAAGATAAATTGATAAATGATGGAGTTCTTCCTTCCTCAAGAGTCACAGAGCCTTGGGAATGGTTTGAAATTTTGCAGATGAGGCAAAAGGCTTTGAAGAATATATATAAACAAGGAAGGAAAATTGAAGACACCTTGAATGAAATCTATAATAAGTGTATTTCCTTTTTTGAAATGATGACAGGGAGAAAGAAATTTGCACCAAAGCATCTTAGCCTGGAGCAATTGAGAAAATGGTGGCGAGATGTGTATTCTCCAGTTAGTGAGGGCCCTATCACTGAACATCAGTTGGATGATGCAACAAATTACATTGCAGTTTTTGATAGGTGTCAAACAAATAAGGTAGATTGGGAAAATATAGTGAGGCAGTCAAGAGATGATATCAAGTGCCTTGAGAGGAGAGCTAGGGTTTTGCCTATGCCACCTATTGCCGACTTGGATAGGGTATTGTTGATGGTATAGGATAAGGTGGAGTGTGCTAAGGACAAAGAGGGAAGTAGTTGATGTAATGCTACATCAAAATTTGTGCTTCCCGATTATCTTCTCCTCTTCCTTTGCATGCATTGGGCCAAGTTTTGTTGGAGATCCCAGGCCGACTTGGATGAAATTGGTGCATATTGCACATTTCATGTTTTTTGAATTTCTCTTGGCCAACCTGTTGTGTGGTTGTTTAAAATTGTAAACCCTAATTGGGACGACATATCTTGGGGGTTTCTATAAGTTTGGCGTTATGCCTCATTTGTAGGGGGTTAGTTAGTGAGTTAGAAAATTTTACATTGGAGCGAATTGTGATAAGAGCAAGAATTAGAGTTAGAATTTAGTTTATCTTTTCAAGCAAGTGTTGTAATAGAATATGGAATTGTTTCCACTTTGGGTGATTTAATACAAGTAAAGACATTGTGATTTGGTGCCTTTCTTGTGTTGAGTTTTATCTGGCATGGTTCTTGATATTTTATCTTTGAAATTTCTTAAGTTTATTTGATGTTAGATAATTTGATGATGTTTAGGGTTTTATGCTTGAAGTGTTGCAACAATCTCTAGTCCATAATTTTTGCAGTTAGCTAATTGTTAGCTGCTTTGCAAAGTTAGTCTGGAATTAAAACTGTGCTTAGTTCAATTATGAATGCTTGTTCATTTCAATTACAATAGGATTGTCTTGAATGAATATTCATAGTCTGAAAATCTTTAACACCTTAGAAGATTGCACTATATCTGGGTTGAACAAGAGTCAGTTTATGAGGGATTGGTCCGTTTTGAGCATTTCATCTTTTACATTGTTTATCTTAGGATTAGAAGTAGACTTATAAATCTCTTTGAAACCCTTATCTTTTGCCATTTCTTTTATTATTTGAGCTAGATTTAGGATTTGAAGTATCAATATATTGCTAGATCTGATAAATTCGAGTCCAGTATTTGCTTGTAGTAAGGTCCCTTTGTGATTACCAACATTTTCACATTATCTCTAAGTTGTTTTATTTTCATTGTCAAGACCTGACATTAGAGACCTTGGGGTTATCTCTTTGTTCTTAGAGATTTACCTTTCAAGAGAGATATGATATCATATTCTGTTTGAGTTGTTGCTGTGCAGAAAACACCATCAACAATTTTCTTGATAGAAAAGGCACTAGGAACAATACGCGTGTGCACTTAGCAATGTTAGTGGCTTTCAACGTATCAACAAAGATAATAATTATGGATATGATATCGACATTGGCTATATTTTATGAAAAATCTTCAACCTTTAGCAAGGTATTTCTTATGAAACATTTAGTTAATATGAAAATGTTAGAAGGTGGGTATGTTGATAATAATTTAAATGAGTTTAACATGGTCAACAATTAGTTTTTTGTAAATGTAATCTTTGATGATGAGGTTAGAGATCTCTTTATTTTGTGTTCATTACTAGAAAGCTAAAATAGCTTGGTCATGGCTATGAGTAATTTTATTTATGGTTCTTGAGCACTTTAAAGTATGATGTTGTTTTTGGCGTTATCCTTAGTGAGGAAATTTGATGAAAAATCATAGGTGAGACATCAAGTAATGATTTGACTATAGAGAATACAAGAAGAAAAAATGAGAGGAAAGAGCCTAGGGAATCGTGGGAATTCTAAGAAGTGTAGATCAAAATCCAGAGGAAGATTGGAATTCTAGCATTATGGGAAGAAAGGACACTTGAAGAATGTTGGTCTTGAAAAGGGAAACAAAGAGATGGACAACAAGAAAATAGTAAGGAAGAAAATGTATCTAGTGATTTATTGCAAGATTATTTGATCCTTATACTAGATAATATTGTTGATTCATTGGTGGTATACTTAGGCACTTCATTTTATGCTACACCGCATAGAAAATATTTTATATATTATGTTCAAGGTTATTTTGGATATTTTTATTTGGGTGATGAAAATCCATGCAAAATTATTGGAAAGGATAAGATACAAATAAAATTACCAAATGAAAACCAATGGTTTTGAAAAGAGGTAAGTCATGTTAATGATTTGAGAAGAAATCTAATTTCAACAGGACAATTGGGAAGTGAAGGTTTTAAAATTATATTCAAAGAGTATTCATGGAAGGTCGCTAAAGGAGCATTGATAATAAAAAGGAGAAAAGGTAGGTAAATTGTATTTATTTATTGGTAATTCTAATTTTTAGTTCCTTAACTTCTATAGGAACAAATAAAAGATTGTGGCACCATAGGCTGCGGAACATGAGCGAATGAATTTAATTTGATCTGGATTTATGTGAAAATTGTGACTATAGAAAAAAAAAGAGACTCATATTTCTCAAAGTTTGCAAGGAAAAGAAGAATGAAAATTTAGAGCTTGTGCATTTAGATGTATGAGGAAAAACTCAGGTATCATATTTTGGTGGCTCTTATTATTACATTACTTTTGTTGATAATGTAACTAGAATAATTTGTTTATTTCATTCAAAGAAAATTTGATGTGTTTGATACTTTCAAGAAATGGAAAGATTTGGTTGAAAATGAGACAAGAAATAAGTTGAAGTATCTCAGATCAACTAATGGAGGTGAATATTGTAGCATGGATTTTAATAGTTATTATTCATACCATGGGATTTGTAGGAAAATAACAATTCCAGGAACACCACAAGAAAATGGTGTGTCCAAAAGGATGAATAGGAGGATCATGGAGCATGTAGGGAGTATGATATTGCATGCAAGATTTCTATTACAGTTTCGGGAAAATTCTATATATATTGTTGTTTATTTGATAAACAAAAGACCTCCAAGTTCCTTAGATTATTGTATACCAGAGAAGGAATGGATAGGTAAAAAGTTAAACTAATCATTTATGAAAGCTTTTGATTGTGAAGCACTTGTTCATATTGGTATAAAGAATAGAACAAAGCTTGAGGCTAAATCCAAAAAGTGTAATTTTATTAGATATGAAGTTAATGATTTTGGTTATTGATTATGGGATTATGAAAATAAAAAAATCATTAGGATAGAGATGTGATATTAAATTATAATTTCATGTACACAAATTAGTTGGAAGGAAATAAATAGGAAAAATAACACACTAAATATATGGTGCTTGATGAAATCACAATTTAATGTAGTTCCAAAGGCACCAAAAAATCATAATATTAGACCACAAGAACAACAAAAGGTACCTAAAACTCTTGCAAGAAGATTTATCAGGTTAACTAGACGCCCTAAACAAAACTCTCCTTCATTATATTATGTATTATTGACTAATTCTGGTGAACTAGAAAGATATGACAAAGCAATGGAGGTAGAAACTAAAAAGAATTAGGAGAAATACATGAAAGAGGAGATGGATTCTTTGATACATAACTAGACTTGGAAGTTGGTTGAGTTGCTTGAAGGTAAAAGAGAATTGCATAAAAAATGGGTTTACAAGATGAAAGAAGAAGATGGAGGAAAAAGGAGGTTCAAGGAAAAAAAAATTGTGACGGGTTTTGTGTAGAAAAAAGAAATATATTTGATGAAATATTTTATCCTATTTATAAAATGACTTCAATGAGAACTATTTTAAGTCTAGTGGTAATAGAAGATTTGCATCTTGAACAATTAGATTTAAAGACAACTTTTCTCCATGAGGATTTGGAGTAAGAGATTTATATGTAGCAACCACAGGGGTATGAAGTCAAAGGGAAGGAGAACTTAGTGTGCAAGTTGAAGAGGATCTTGTATGGCCTAAATAAAGCTCCAAGGTAGTGGTATTTAAAATTTGATAGGTTTATGATAAAACAAGGTTATAATAAATGTCATTTTGATCATTGTGTTTATTTCAAGATATTAGATAATGGGAGCTATATTATCTAAGTGTTGTTTTATATAGATGATATGCTTGTTGTAGGGTTTAACATGTAGGATATAAATGTACTTAAAAGAAAATCAGCCCATTCACTTACGATGAAGGATTTGGGTGCTACAAATAAAATCATTGGTATGAGAATAACAAGAGATAGGATAAACCACACATTAACATTGTATCAAAGTGAGTACATAGAGAAGGTGTTGAAAATATTTTAAATACAAGATACAAAATTGGTTAGTACAACTTTACCCGGTCATTGAAAATTTATTAAAAGGAGATGTGTTCCAAGATATAAGAGGAGATAGAGTACATGTCTAAAGTTCCATACTCATCAATAGTTGGCAGCTTGGTGTATGCCATAGTATGTACAAGGCCAAATATTTCACATGTAGTGGGAGTTGTGAGCAGGTGTATGGATTCTTAGGTATTTGAGATGTACCACTAATCAATAATTATGTTTTGGAGGTTTTGACTCTACATTATAGGGATACATTGATTCGGATTTGGCAAGTGATATTGATAGCAAGAGGAGCACCATAGGGTATGTTTTTACTATAGGTGGAAAAAAATAAAGTTGTATTTCTAGATTCAAAAAGGTTATTTATCTTTAAACAATAAAATTAGAGTATATTGCTTCTATAGAGGCTAGTAAAGAGATGTTGTGGTTACAAAGGTTTATGGAGGAGTTGGGGAAGAAGCAGGAGGATAATAGGTTGTATAGTTATAGTGAAAGTAAATCATTCATATTAAAAATAACTCAAACCTTCATTCTAAACTAAATATATACAATTTAGGTACCATTTCATTTCATTGGTTTTGGAAGATGGATAGTTGAATATGGAAAATATACACACTAGCTAAAATCTTGCAGACATATTGATAAAGGAAATAAATTGAGAGAAACTAATTTCATGTTAAGATTCCATTGGCCTTTAGACATGATGGTGAAGATGAGAAACTTGTCAAGTCGAAAGTGGAGCCTAGTCAAGTGGGAGCAATATTTTTGGATTTGTTGTAATAATTATTCAATGGTGGAGCCCAATTATCTACTTTGAGTTGTCATAATCAGTCTCCAAGTGAGAGATTATTGTTTATGAAGCCTGATATTATTGGTTAATATTTATAGCGTGGGAGGGGGAGCAGGGGGGCGTTGGTGGGGGATGTGTGCAAGGGGTAACCCCTATAGTATCCGGGGGGCCATCCCTTGGCAAGGGGTTTGGGAGTAGCACTCCCAAAAGCCATATTTGATATATATTTATTCACTATAAATTTTGGATTGTTTATCATTAGGTCACATATATGATGGTAGAGATTAAGTCAGATTTTCTCGCCCTAGAAGGAAAACTCCTTTTATGAGGACATTATATAAAGACTAAGTATTAAATTGTACTATATTGTGAGGAGATTGTGATAGATAAAAGATGAATTCACAATGAATATGTTGTAGGTTGTATCCTTTCATATTTTTGGATGAAATAAAGGAATGAATAGTTGTTTCTTCATGGATGTAGCCCATATTGGGTGAGCCACATATATTTGCACGTCTCTATGTTTTGTGTTATCATATTTTATTTATGTGCTCATTTTATTGTATTTTTTTTTTTGATGCTATTCCTAACACAAGGGACACTAAATTTATTCTCATAGTTTGATTTAAATACTAGACATGAAAGGTGGTTGTAAATTATAAGTAATTATGAGATAGACATTCCATATGTTAAAGGAAAGGAAAATAGGGTAATAGATGCATCAAACCATAAGGCTAAATTAGCTATAATATGTACAACTAAGGTTCAATTTTTTAGAAAATATCAAACAAATCTAGGCAAGTGATCCTTTCTATCAACAAACAAGGCTATAACTACAACAAGGGACTATCCATGTATAGTATCATGTGGGAAGTTATGAAATCCTTCATTATCAATACCAAATTTATGTACTTGAAGAAGAAGGTTTAAGATTGAAAATTCTCATAGAAAGCCACAATGTTACCTATTAAGCATATCCAAGGGTAACTAAGATGTATGTAGACTTAACAATTTTCTACTTATAGCCAAGAATGAAGAAGGATGTAATTATTTTCTTAACCAAATGTTTGGAATGCTAATGATTCAAGACTAAACATTATCACCTTGAAAGAAATTTATATCCTCAAGAATTTCTTGGTTGAAATAAGTTTCATGGATTTTATGTTAGGTTTACCTAAAATAAAAATAAAAATGATAATATTTTTGTGGTGGTCGATAAGTTGACCAAGGTAGCACACTTCATACTAGGTAATGTAAAGGATGGTGTTATAAGTTTGGCTAGAAGATTCATATAATAAAAAGTTAGGTTGCATGTGATACCTAGTGTGATTATTTTTAATAGGGATAAGCCATTTACCTCCAAGTTTTGACTACTGTAATGATAACTTTAGGCACTAAATTAAATTTTAGTATTGCTTACCACCCAAAAACAGATGACCATGTCGGGAGAGTTAACCAGATTATGGAGGATATTCTTTGACAGTATGCAATGTATCAACCCATTAAATAGGAAGAGTATTTTCCCTTGGTTGAATTTGTATATATCAAATCCTACCACTCCATTCAAATGGTGATTTTTGAAATTCTATATGGTAGTGTAGAACCCATCTAGGATGGGATGGTTTAGAAAATCACATAACTATTGGTCTTGAACTATTTCATTATTATGAGAACCAAATAAAAATTCTAAGGGAAATATTTCAAAGGAAGATTTAGATTGACAAAATATTTTTCTAGATGCAAAGGATACACCTTGAAGGGAATTTTTAGTGGGTGATAGGTTGTTTCTTTGTGTTAGACCTTAGAAAATATCAATAAATTTTGGAAATTCTACCAAATTAGCTCATGATACATTGCAACTTTTTGAGATACTTGAAAATATTAGCCATGCAACTTACCATTTGGATCTTCCACCATCTCTCTCTTATGTATAAAAATATTTCATGCATCTCTACTTAAGAAATATATTGTTGACCACACATGTAAATTATGTTTGGTAGAAATTATAGGTAGAATAGGCTAGATATATCTATCTCAAATCTCTTACAATCACAGACATGCATAACCTAGAACTACACAACCAAAACTTGTCTAGCAAACTACTTGGTCCTTTGGGACCAATATGGGGAATATGGAACCACTTATGAAGATGAAAATATAATTAAATTATAATATCCAAACTTGTTTAATTAAGACAAGTTGACTTAGCCCTAAGGAGGGGACGATGTGACATTCCCCTAGGAACACATTTATGTGTCCCCCTTGATATCATTGTAATTTGGACTGGGGAGGGAACTTGTAATCATAATATGTTATCAAATTTGTGTGTGTGAGAGAGAGCTTATGAACCATTAATGCCTATATTTAAAAAATATGAATATTATATGTGTTACATGTTAAGTTTAATGTGTTAATTATGTTTCAAACCAACTTGGAATAACCTATGATTGGTGGAATTATCCAAGGAATATTGTCTGATTGTAGGTACCAAGGTGCAAGGTGAAGCTAATTTCGTGCTTCTCTCAAGAAAGATAGAAGGATCATAACACTAATCAATTCTGAATACTTGGAAGTTAAAATATTCCCTAAAAGTGTGGGTTTCCAAAAGTGTCATTCGGTTCATAATTTGATGTTTAATATAATTTATTATTTGATGGGTTGATTTTGTAGATTATTTGAATCCTCATGTATGACCTTAGCAACATGTTCACTCACTCAATTTTAAATTATAACTCAATTTGAATGTTTCTTATTGGGATGCTGACAATAATACCTAATTGATTGCTTGGTCAACTTTAGACAACGACTATTATTATAATTTTAATGTAATAAAATGAAATATAAAAATACAATACATTTTTAATAATAAATATTACCTTTGATTCAATAGAAAGGACTAGTAATTCAATTAATTGATTTTGGGTTCCATTGACCCAAAGGGGGTAAATATAATAATCAAATTAAAAATGAAGGGGAAAAGAAGAAAGGGTATATGCTAAGAGAGAAAATATGGATGGAAGTGAAGGTTAGCTACTAGAATTAAAAAACCTAGTTGACTCCCCTAGCATGGTGCCCATGGGATAATATTCTCTTCATTAAAACTTTGTTGTATACCATATGTAACCATATGTCTTACCCAAGAAACATGAATTTTTCATTTTTAGTTATAGAGGTTTTAGGGATGAGTTAAATTTAGGGGTTAGAGAGAGAAAAAGCATGTGTGATTGAGGAGAAAGGAGTTGTGACTATTTTCTAGGTGCTTACAAGTTGGATGAAATATTCTAGGTCTTTATCTTGCATTGAATTTGTCTATTCTTAGTAAAATAGTAGAATACATGTTAGAAATTAATACCATATAATTTATTTTCTATTTTCCAACTCTTGTGACCCTTGTCTATATTGCTTGTTGCCTAGGCAACCCTAGATGCCACACTTGAGTTATTTTTCCCTTTAATGATTGTCGCTACTAATCTAATGACTTCTCTTAGATATGAAAGTCTAGATTTGGCCTTGAATGAGATTGGTTTTCTATTTAAAAATATTTTATGCTTCAAGTGATAGATTACTTGTCCTCTTCTTTTGGGGGTTATTCATTTATTTTGTCCAAGGACCCACTTGCAAATGGTAGTATTTAGCTAAGGGATTGTTTCAAGAGTATGGATCCCTAAGAAGTCACTTGGCAATAATCCTTCCACCTTTTGATTTACCGTTCAAAAAAAGTAAAATAAGAAAAAAATATTTTTGATGACTACTTCCTTGGATTTTGTTGTCTTAAAGAGCCCTTTGCTTTTGAGCTATGCGATAGAAGTATAAATAAGACTAGGATTTTATTTAATATTTTTTGTTTATGAAAATACCCTTACTTCTAATCTCCCTTTTTCCTTTTCTTATAATATTTCCAAAGAAATATACCTATTAATATGTAGTATCCAAGAATGGACCTATCATAAATGTCTAACTAGATGCCTTAATCTATAATAAAGTGGAAAGTTGTAAAAATTAGATTATCCAATCCCGAAATCTTCATTATTAGTCAAAGTGCATAAGGCTCTTAAATATACTAGTAATGAATCTAGGGTGAGATATTTTAGCATTGTTGGAAATAGAATTGAACACAGTTTGTAAAGAAACTCTATCACATATCTCTGATCATATTATTAGTTTTATAATTTTGGATTTTTATTCATAATTATGTTTTGTCTCTTAACAGATTATTCAATTAAAATGATTGAGTGTATGTAATGATATACAAAACAATTTATTTATGTAAGGGTTGTTAATGGAATTATGTGCATGAGTGATGTTAAGAGTTGGGTTAGGCTAATGTATCCTTTATAATCAAATAAATACTTATTTAATACTATAGTGATAGCTCAAATAAAGCATACTATAGGAATCTAGTTTTGGTAAATCTCGTTTTAAGAGAATTTTTCTTATTTTAGAACCAAGTTAGATATAGGATCCAACTTCTACGAAAAAAATAGTTGGAGTAAAGGAATCTATAAGGACATATATAGGTACACCTTTTTATATGTAGTTTTATTCTCTCCTTCTAAGGTGATCATCGAAATAGTAAATCCTATGACTTGCTTACAAATAAGCTTATTGATGCTCTAACATGCCAAAAGTCAGGGAGTGTGCTTTGCATATGGAATGATTTGGTTGCTTCTTAGAGTCCATTAATTATCACTTGAGCATGTAGGTTGTGGATGCTAGGAGCTGCTCATGAGGCTTGTATGTGTTTTTCCGATAGCATGCAAGCCTTAGAGCAAGTGGCATGTAGGCAATGGGTGCCATTTTTACCACTTAGCAATCATCTTATGGACTAAATGGAAAAATGAATCACAAAAGACGATTAGCTAAGTAGGAGGCCAAGTTTTACCATGTGGCTAACGTTGTGTCTTCCTTGGGTGGTTGTGATCCAAACTAGTAGGAAGGGAGAACCTTAGTATGATTTGGTGGTTTTTAGGTACTATCATTTGCATTAAATGATTGGCAACAATAACCTCTCTCAATGGACCATATAATCCACTTTGATGGGTTGGATAGGGACTATGACCCACATGGCTAGGATCAAATTACACCTTAGCTCGAACTGTTGGCAAAGCAAAGTTTGAGGAACTACCCATCTATATATAGGTAGAACAACCAAAGGTATGGTTTCTTTTATTAATATCATTTACTTTTCACTAATTGAACGTAGTGGAGAATAATTATCTAGTATAATATTATATTCTTATAGAGTTGATGTGTTGAAGAATATTTTAATTATATAGTTGATACAATTCAAATAGATTTTGAGAATAAACTTGATTTTTGTTGGTTTTCCCAACTTGTTGAATTACTATGTATAATTAGACTTAATATGCCTATTCTTTTAAAAATGATTTTAAACCTCCACCCATCTTCTATTAAAATAATAATAATGCAAAAAAAACTAAATAAAATTATTACGAAATATAAAATATATTTTTTAAATTGATATAAAATAAAATATATATTTTTTAATGATTATATTATCAAAATTTTAAAAATTATAAAAAAAACAAAACTTATGAAATGATATATATTATATAATAACCAATCAAAATAATAAGATTTATACGCTCCATAGTAATTGACCAAAACTATATTATTTATTAAAACAAAGAAATAAGAATAAATGCTAAACCAAAAATAAAAAAATTTAATTAGGCATCTCTAAGTTAGATTATGCTTGCTTGATTTTCCCCTAACGCTCTAATGAACGAGATCTTATTTTTCAACCAAGACAATGACTCCTGTTGAAATTTGTTGCAACAAATGTGGAGCTAACGTTAAGACATTTTTTTCAAAGATAGGTAACCATCTCCATCATCTAATATTTTTTTTTAATTTTCATTTATATTTTAATATGATAATGTTGAAAAAAGGGTCAGGTCTATTTTTGTTGTTTTGTTTTTAATAAAATTTGAATATTGTATTTGATATTAAATCATGATTGTAATATAAGAAGTTTTTGAATTGTAAAGTCAACAATTATTATTATGTATGATTATCTAGTATGCGACTTATTAAATTTGATAAGATATTTATATTAGAAAGTAAGCTTTTGGATTCAATTGTGTCTGTTTTTTGTCGATGTTTCCTATTCCTGATGATGGATCATTGAGTGTGATCCAAAACATCGACAAAAAAACAGACATAGTTGAATCTAAAAGCTTACTTTCTAATTTCATGGACTTTGGAAACTCATACCAACTAAGATATTTATGTTTTGAATGGGATGAATCTTCTTAATGTTTTGAGTGCTTTAATAATCATTTATTGATATGATGATTTTAGCATAGTTACTTTTATTAGTGGATAGGTTAGATATAGTGTGATATTTGAGTCTGAAACAAGTCTCACGTGTGCAAACAATTGTTGAATCTTCAGAAAACAAGTTTCAGCTGTCCTCTAATGGTAAAAGGCTCCAAAATATCTGATAAAAGCCTCCAAAATTTCATTTATCATCTAAAATTCAGATAAATATTAACTTACCAACTGGATTGAAACGTTCTATTTCTATTTGCAGAGATTTCTGCCAATTCGATGGCACCTTTCCTTTTCCATTTGCATTATTTTATATTTTAAATCTGCATACATATATTTCAATAATACCTATTTCTTTATTTTCTATGAACTCATCCTTGCACCTCCTAAAATTACAAGAACAAAACTTTTATCACTTTCCTTAAACATCACACATTTTAATAATCAAACAATCAAAAACATTTTAAATCTTATCTTATAAAAACTATTAAATAATTATCCTACTTTATTCACTAAAATTGACCTTTTATATTTAGTGATCATGAATAGTCCTGTAATACATTCCATTACATTCCCTTATTTTGGTGTTGAACCATGTCTGCAGAAATAAAGGAAAAGAAAGAAGTGAGTCACCACTTTGTGGTGGTACATGGAGCAGGAACAGGGGGGTGGTGCTGGTATAAGGTATCTCATCTTCTTGTGAAAGCAGGTCACAAAGTCTCCCCCCTTGACATGGCCAGTGCAGGTATCCACTCTGCAGATCCAGACACCATTACAACTCTGGAGGACTACAACCTCCCCCTTACACGTTTTTTTGAGGCTCTTCCTTCAGAGAGCAAGGTAAGAACAAAACATCTCATATTTTTCTTTGTTATTTATGGTATTCAAACTTTCATACCAAAGCTCTTTACTTTTAGTGGAGAACAAGGTATAATTTCTTCAGTTATTATGTCTATACAGGTTATATTGGTTGGTCACAGCTCTGGTGGTTTCAATCTCAGTTTCACTATGGAGAAATTTCCAGATAAAATTGCTACTGCTGTATTTGTCACTGCATTCATGCCATTGAGCGGGGCAACTTTTTCTTATAGTTTCAATGAGGTTTTGCTCTTCTCTTCTCTTCTTTTTTAGATTAAAATATATTAATCAAGAAGTTAAAAAAGATTAGGGAGTGATTTCTAAATACTAACAGTTGTCATTGAAATCAAAAGAGTGAAAATTCAAAGAGGTTTATCACTGAACTTTCACATTCAAGATTTAAAAAGAAATAAAAATTTACAAATCAAACAATATTAAAAATAGTAACAATGATTAAACAATATCGTTTTGAAAAAGTTAATAGAACTGTGAAGATTGATCAGGGGATAAGGACTTCGCATCTGAAACATTCCATCTACAATTAATTTTGACATTCCCCAACAGCATTTCATTCATAAAAAATATAAAAAAAAATGGATACATTTATAAAAATTTAAACGAATCATATTTAAATAACACACTTAAAGTAATTTTGAGATGGGTGATTTGAAGACATATTTCAATGGATTTGCAAGTTTTTCTTTGCATGCTGTGCAGTTGTCATCAATGGTTTGCATGGGTAGATTTCATGCAGCTCCTATGCATGAGGATTTTTATTATTTTGGGACTTTTTTAATAAAAAGCCTTCAGCCAGCTCTATGGGCAGCTAGAAATAAAAGATTTTATATTTTAAGTATTCAATTGATATCAAAGCAGGTTTTAGAAATTTTTATTGTGTATCTAACAAAATTAGGCTAACATTTATTTCTGAATGTTCAATAGAAGTAGCTTTCTTTTTCAGCTTCCGTTTTTTTATAAAAGATAATTGTGAACATGAAGATTCTAATATTATCCCAAGATCTCTGAAAATTAGTAGTAGGATAGACGCAATCTACAGACCAGAATGCTTTGAATGGGGAAATACAATAATTCTTTCTTTCAATGAACAGCTGGGTTTGATAGATTTTTTCCTATCAGCTCTTTGTTAAACACTTGGTCAATATAGTATTAGAGCTTTAAATTTTCATCTTTCATGATTTCCATGAGAAGGTTTTGGTGTTTATATATATAAAAACTAACCGTTCTGATAGTTCTTTTTTAATTATTTGAATAGGCGTCCTCCAGAATAGGAAGCTTGGGAGACACCACATTTTACCATGCAAAAGGTGAAGAAAATCCAGCAACATCCTTTATGTTTGGCAGCCAGTTTTCACAAGAATTTGCGTTACAGAAGAGTCCCCCATGGGTAAATTCCTTTGATCAACGAAACTGAATTGAATGATTGGTTGATTAAGTGATCAACTTGTGTTGTATTGATGTGACAATGAAAAATGCAGGATTTGGCATTGATGAGTTCGCTGGTGAAAAAATCTCCTGTATGGAAAGGAGCTCTTTCATATTCAAGGGAAAACTATGGAAGTGTTCGACGAGCATATGTTGTGGCGAAGGAAGATAAGCTGATGGTGGAGGAGTTACAGAGAAAGATGATCGCAGAGAATCCTCCTGACATAGTAAGAGAAATAGAAGGATCTGATCACTGTCCATTCTTCTGTGAACCGGATCGTCTTGCTCAGATCCTCATACAAATTGCTAATGCTTAACAAGTTCCTTGTTTTTAGTAGTCTTACATGGTTTGAGGAGGAGGGGAAAAAGTTACATTTGACTTAAACGACACATTCTAAGCTTTATGTCTATTCAATCAATTTAAGTGCATACTCAATTATTATAGTGTTTGTACCATGACAAGGTGTAGTAGTTTTCTTTCCATATAAAATTATATGTAAGTCAATATGATAGAGATATAAAAGATACTATTTTCTTAGCTATTGTTTTTTTATATAAAGTAATATTTTAAATATGGTGCATTAGAGTTTTGTATTTTCATGTGTAAGCTATTATTTTTTAGGTTTACTTTCATTTTGTAGATTATATTAATCGTGATGAAAAATAGATTTATCAAGGTGCTATTTTATTTATAATTTTTGAATACAACTTTAATTTCCATATAAAGAGTGCATTGTCATATGCATAGTGTGGGATGAAAATATAGAAGAGAAGATGAAGAAAGACTAAAGTTAAAAAAGAATGTAAAGTTGAGTGCTGGATTCATATTCCAACATCTTTTATTTTCTTCATTAACTATAATTTTCAAGCATGTGTACAACCTATGTAATCGAGTATAAAATCCATTTAAAAACTAGGTCTAATAAGGTTTGGAAAAAAGGAAATGTGATAAGATATGGAGGGCATCCACATTTTCTATGGAATTTCTAGGTGGCAAATAAGATAGAATAGAATAGAATAGAATGTATTAGATGAGTCTACAAATAACAAGGACATTTTGATCATTAGTTGGTAGGTGTTCAAGGAAAAGAGGAGGGAGGGTGGTGGCAATGACGAATAATGTGGTCAAGTTGTCAACTAGTAACCACTTAGATTTTCCTTATTCAAGGTGTCAACCTATATGCACTTAATAATAGTGAATACTATCCTACCAACCATTAACAATATGATTAACATAAGTACACAAAAATCTATTTGGAGGGTCCCTAGAAACTACTTGTGTTACTCTAAACACATCACATTTATTGTTTAAATCAAATTATACCTTGGTTAAACCTAAATTGAATGTGTAATATGTATTAAGAAATTTGATCACACTCTAATTTTAATATGTAAACGAGTTTTGTATTTGGATTGAAATTTAATTCTAGTGTCTAAGTGTAATGAAATCCCATGTTAATGGTCTATAAAGAAACTCCATGCAACCCTTATATTATTTCATTTTGCATCTTAGTTTTCTTTAATGTTATTATTTGTAATATCCAGCTCTTTTAATAAAATATTTTAAGATGGCATATATCTCTATCATTTTTCCTCATTCCCTTATCTCTATTATCATATTTAACAAATATAGACTACATATAAATTATATATTTATTTTATTTTCCCCCTTGACCCTATAGTTTAAGAAGGAAAAAGATGCTTGATCAATTAACTAAGAAATTAATTCTTGTCATCATTGAACACTTATTGTTCATTAATAAATGTTCTACAATTTTATCATAGAGCATTGCTCATCCCACCAATGACCCAAAAAATCACCAGGTTGAGGCCCACTTTCACCTTGTATGATGTGTGGCACTTGGTGTTTGCCTCTTCTATGTAGTTATACAAATTGGAATTGCTATAAAAGTATTTGGATGCAATTGGCATACCAACATATATGATATTGATATGTTTATACCATGTTTATCTTGTCACATATCATTTTCCATTCTAAGACCCCACTGTTATTAGTATCAATAACATCAACAAGTGACTAGATGGGTGCATGTCATTTTGAAGGTCAATCCAATATAGAGGAATGCACATTTAGGGAATATGATGGGATATACCAAAATTCACAAGCCTGAAATACATAGATTTTAAGGATTTATTTGTGAGTGTGTTTGCTATGATTGAGATATAATGTGAATAAGCAAATGAGTGATAAGAATTTTACTTTAAAAAACAAATAAGAATCATGGTGTTAAAAGAGAGTGATTATTGGTAAAGATGAAAAATATTACATGTGAGAAGGAAATTTAGACTTAAAACATAAACACAAGTGGTAGGAGATGGAAGTGGCGGTGTAGGTGGTGGATCAAGACCATCATCTAAAGTAGTCTCTACTACACAATTATCCTCATGAGATGAAGGCATAACAGGTAGTGAGAAAAAAGAAGTAGATGGAGGATCCATCTGTGTGAAAGACTCATCAAAGTGGACATCTTTATGAAAGTACACATCTCTAGTGATATGATCAAAAACCCTATAAGCTTGTACATCCTCACAATAGCCAAGAAAGATGTAGGGTTGAATATTTTTCTCCATTTGTTTTATGTTGATCATCTGGCATGAATGCCCAAGGCTCACTACTAAATACTTTGAACAAGGAAACATCATACTTGATATTGGACCAAGCCTCCTTTGGAGTAATATTTTGAACTATGTTGTGGGGAGTATTGTTCTAAATACAATTGGCACAAAGTTTTATCCCAAAAAGATGGGGCCATAGACCTAGATTGTAGCATACCATTTGACATCTCTCTTAGTGATATGCTCATTCATTTGGTGAGACCATTTTGATGAGGAGTTATGGAATTGAATACTAATTTTGAATACCATGTTCAATGCATTAACTTTGAAAGGCCTAGTTCACATATTCCCCCATTATCTATGCATATTTGTAGAATAGAAGAACCTGATTGCTTCTCCATGAACACCCTAAAGGTATTGAAAGTGGTGAATACATCACTCTTGTACTTGATAAATTACACCCATGTGCAATGAGAGTAATCATAAATGAAGGTGGTATATACTTGGCTCCTAAAAATGAGTTGGAAATGACATGAGATCACTATGAACCAAATTTTAAGTAAGATAGACCATTATCCCATGTTAAATATATCATGGAACATTTATCTATATTTTATCTCTAAATGACCATTTTTTTCATCATGTAATATTAGTTTTTGAACGTATATAAAAAAATACAATCTAGTGATTGGCTTCACTTTAACTACAAGCCATAGTTTTTCCATTACTAAATTTAGAGAATTTGCTATGCTTACATTAGCAAGTTAGCAACATTTATAAAAGCACAAAATTTTTAATTCTATGTCTATGGTAATTTTTTAATTGAATTGTTAAGATCCTTGTAGTTTAAAATATATTAGATTTCAAAAATATCATCTAAATGAAACTATAAATGAATAAATATTAAACATCTCTCTAATAAAGTATGAGAATAATTCCTATAAAATGACATTTTTGATCCATAAGAATTCTAATAGCTAAAGCAAAACATAAATTTGTTAGCTATAATGAAATTTATCTTCTCACAAGAAAAAATAACCAATCAGTTCTCCCAAAAAAAAGAAAAATTTCATGACTGATTATTTAAATAAGGAAAAACTAAAAATATTTCTTAAAAAATCCATTGCTCAGCATTTCAACTTTATCCATCACTATCACCACTTTAACACAAATCTATTGAATGCAATAAAATTCATTTCATATAAATCTGGCGAAGCGACACACCCCAATAATATTGAAGTCTACAAACATCCATGATAATAATTGCTCATTTTGGCTTGCATTACTAGACAAATGTATGGAATGTTGCATTTTATTATTACAGATCATTAAAAATGATAGATAGCAGGCAGTGGAGTTTATATAAGAATGCCCAAAACCAGCACTTCTCTAATGTCTCTAATCATCTCTTAGCCACTGTTAGTCGATGGTGCAGCCTAGATGCCAGAAATATACTTTTCAAGTTTTCTTATAGGATATTCAAATAAATTGTGATAGAAATGTTGCAAATTTATAAATAGTATAATATTTTTACTGTTTTTTTTTTAAATCAAGTCATAGTAAATCACATTAACTTAGAGAATATTCAATATTACACTTGAACATAAGTATTGTAAGGAAAATTTATAGTTTATCTAAAGTATTATCCTCTTTTAAATCACATTAATGTAGAGAATATTCAATATTACAATTGAACATAAATATTACATGAAAAATTTATAATTTACCTAAAATATTATCCTCTCTCAAGATAGCAATTTTATCTAAATTGAAAATCTCAATTTCTATCTCTTAAAAATTAGTATATAAATCTTGTCTAAAGTAGAATTTTCCAAAAAAATATTAGAACCTATTCTTCTATTATTACCTTTCCCATTAAGGAAGTATATGAATCTATTGAAGGGAAGTAGTATTAAGGTTTTTTTAAGGAATGTGTAGCCAAAATCTATACATATGATAAAATCTTATAAGCAATAAATTGATGAGAACCTTAAAGGAGTTTATATTGGCTAGAAGAGTGGTAATATTTTATATTAGCTACTTAAATTTTACCACAACTAACGTAATGGAGTTCTAAATATTGTTTAGAGAAGAGAGGTCCATCAAGGGCAATACTAAAAGCTAAAAATCTATGTTCAAATGGATAAAGACTTCCAAAAGGATGAAATTTTTAGATAGCTTCCACAACTAAAGAGTCAATATTATTTTCAAAGACTTCTTATTCCTCTTATAATAAAATGAAAAAAATAGTCCATTCCATTTTTTCAAAGACATAGTAATGACAAGGAGAATAAAAACCTAAGAGCAAAACATATCAAACTACTACACATTTGTAGATAGAGTGAAATTGCATAAACTTTCAAAATATATTTTGACTAGTATATTTTCTTTTCTCTCTTGAGTGTTACTTTAGCTAACATTTTTTATGAACTTTAGGTATCCTCTAATTTTATTGGGTGTAAAACACCTTCTTATAATAGGTGGCTATCGCCTTAATAAACTATCTAATGAGAAAACCTGAAAATGATAGTTCACCAGTTGCTTAATCCTTTTATAGATCATTACTATATTTTTAGTAGCATGACTATTTTTTCTTAAGAGAGACATGACAAATTTTTCATACTTATGTTTATAGACTAGTATTTTATGATCATTTTTTAATGAAAAATCAAATTTACTTGATTATTGTGTTACTAACTATTTTGTGAATCTATTTTAGGTTTTCTTCAAAATAAATGGAGTAGGTACTATTCCATGCATGAAGCAATACTTTAAAAAGATATCTTCTATATTTTTTAACCAAACCGCAAAATACAAAAGTAACTCTTGAAGAACCAAATGGATTTAAAGAATCATGGAAGAGTTTAAATTGGATACTTACTAGCAGTCACACCTTAGTGTGCAATGGGTATGCCAAAGACATGTGGAAGGTCAATTACGATAAATTTTGGTCTATCTTTTGCATACATTTATGTAGTACATGAGGTCAATTGGTAGGCCATTTAGAAAATGATGTTTTTTGTGAAACAAATGTCTGAATGGAGAAGTGATATATTCAAATCAACTATGCATCCACTTGTAGGTATCCAAACATGATTGAAATAAAAACTTTGAATCGGGAATATAATCAAGCTCCATTACCAACAAGTTCATGTTATGTTTTCTATACAGAGAGAGGGAGAGAGAGAGAGGGAGAGGGGGGCAGATAGGGATAGAAAGAGGGAGAGATAGGGGTAAGAAAGAGAGAGGGAGAGGTAAGGAGATATCACACCTTAGTGTGCAATGGGTATGCCAAAGACGTGTGAAAGGTCAATTACAATAAATTTTGGTCTATTTTTTGCATAAATTTATATAGTACATGAGGTCAATTGGTAGGCCATTTAGAAAATGATGTTTTTGTGAAACAAATATTTGAATGGAGAAGTGATAGATTCAAATCAACTATGCATCCACTTGTAGGTATCCAAACATGATTGAAATAAAACCTTTGAATTAGGAATATAATCAAGCTCCATTACCAACAAGTTCATGTTATGTTTTCTATACTAAGAGAGGGAGAGAGAGAGGGAGAGGGGGGGAGATAGGGATAGAAAGATGGGGAGATAGGGGTAAGAGAGAGAGAGAGATAGATATCACACCTTAGTGTGCAATGGGTATGCCAAAGACGTGTGGAAGGTCAATTATGATAAATTTTGGTCTATTTTTTGCATACATTTATGTAGTACATGAGGTCAATTGGTAGGCCATTTAGAAAATGATGTTTTTTGTGAAACAAATGTATCAATGGAGAAGTGATAGATTCAAATCAACTATGCATCCACTTGTAGGTATCCAAACATGATTAAAATAAAACCTTTGAATTAGGAATAAAATCAAGCTCCATTACCAGCAAGTTCATGTTATGTTTGCTATATAGAGAGAGGGAGAGAGAGAGAGAGAGGGAGAGGGGGGAGATAGGGATAGAAAGAGGGAGAGATAGGGGTAAGAAAGAGAGAGAGGTAAGGAGATATCACACCTTAGTGTGCAATGGGTATGCCAAAGACATGTGGAAGGTCAATTATGATAAATTTTGGTCTATTTTTTGCATACATTTATGTAGTACATGAGGTCAATTGGTAGGCCATTTAGAAAATGATGTTTTTGTGAAACAAATGTTTGAATGGAGAAGTGATAGATTCAAATCAACTATGCATCCACTTGTAGGTATCCAAACATGATTGAAATAAAACCTTTGAATTAGGAATATAATCAAGCTCCATTACCAACAAGTTCATGTTATGTTTTCTATACTAAGAGAGGGAGAGAGAGAGGGAGAGGGGGGGAGATAGGGATAGAAAGATGGGGAGATAGGGGTAAGAGAGAGAGAGAGATAGATATCACACCTTAGTGTGCAATGGGTATGCCAAAGACGTGTGGAAGGTCAATTATGATAAATTTTGGTCTATTTTTTGCATACATTTATGTAGTACATGAGGTCAATTGGTAGGCCATTTAGAAAATGATGTTTTTTGTGAAACAAATGTATCAATGGAGAAGTGATAGATTCAAATCAACTATGCATCCACTTGTAGGTATCCAAACATGATTAAAATAAAACCTTTGAATTAGGAATAAAATCAAGCTCCATTACCAGCAAGTTCATGTTATGTTTGCTATATAGAGAGAGGGAGAGAGAGAGAGAGAGGGAGAGGGGGGAGATAGGGATAGAAAGAGGGAGAGATAGGGGTAAGAAAGAGAGAGAGGTAAGGAGATATCACACCTTAGTGTGCAATGGGTATGCCAAAGACATGTGGAAGGTCAATTATGATAAATTTTGGTCTATTTTTTGCATACATTTATGTAGTACATGAGGTCAATTGGTAGGCCATTTAGAAAATGATATTTTTGTGAAACAAATGTTTGAATGGAGAAATGATAGATTCAAATCAACTATGCATCCACTTGTAGGTATCCAAACATGATTGAAATAAAACCTTTGAATTAGGAATATAATCAAGCTCCATTACCAACAAGTTCATGTTATGTTTTCTATACGAAGAGAGGGAGAGAGAGAGGGAGAGGGGGGGAGATAGGGATAGAAAGATGGGGAGATAGGGGTAAGAGAGAGAGAGAGAGATAGATATCACACCTTAGTGTGCAATGGGTATGCCAAAGACGTGTAGAAGGTCAATTAGGATAAATTTTGGTCTATTTTTTGCATACATTTATGTAGAACATGAGGTCAATTGGTAGGCCATTTAGAAAATGATGTTTTTTGTGAAACAAATGTCTCAATGGAGAAGTGATAGATTCAAATAAACTATGCATCCACTTGTAGGTATCCAAACATGATTGAAATAAAACCTTTGAATTAGGAATATGATCAAGCTCCATTACCAACAAGTTCATGTTATGTTTTCTATACAAAGAGAGGGAGAGAGAGAGGGAGAGAGGGGGAGATATGGATAGAAAGAGGGAGAGATAGGGGTAAGAAAGAGAGAGAGAGAGAGAGAGAGAGAGAGAGAGAGAGAGATGGAGATAGAGATGGAGATGGAGAAAGAGGAGAGGGATGTGGAGAGAAGGAGAGGGAGAGATTAAAAATGAGAGGAGAGAGGGATAGATAGAGACATGGAAGATATAAATATGTAGAGGGATAGAGAGGAGGATAGATGGATGGATAAAGAGAGGGAGACATTTATATAGATTAAGGGAGGAGAGGAAAATAGAGGTAGAGATGAATATAGAGTGAGAGAGGAAGAGGGAGACAAATAGACAGAAGAGAAATACAAAGAGAGTTAGGGAGATAGAGAGGACAATATAGAGAGATATAGAGGGAGAGGTAGAGATGGAGAGATATATATGGTGAGATACAGTGATAGAGAGATAGAGATATAAGGAGATATAGAGAAAGGAGGAGAGAGAGAGAAATATATAGACAAACATGGAGAATTAGAGATAGGTAAATAGAGATGGAGAGAGGGAGATAGAAATAGTGTGAGATAGAGAAAGGGAGAAAGAATAAGGTGGAGTTAGAGATATATGGGAAGAGAAAGAGAGAGATAGAGATACATAGGAAGAGGAAGAGAGATATAGATATATGGGAAGATAAAGGGAGAGAGAGGTAGAGATAGAGAGATAGATAGGGGATAGGGAGGAAGTGAGGAAGGGAGAGATGGGGAGAGATAGAGAGAGGGAGGAGATAGAGAGAGGTATGGATAGAAAGGGAGAGACATAGGTCGAGGAGAAGAGACAGAGAAGAGAGGGAGAGAGAGATTGAAGATGAAGAGAGAGTTCAGAGGGGGAGAGAGGGAGATAAAGAAGAGGGGGAGAGAGGGAGAGTGATACGTAGAGAGGGAGAGAGAAGAAGTTGAGGGGAGAGGGAGAGATATCTCAATATAGAGATGGGGGAGATGGAGAGATAGCTCAATAGATAGAGAGGAGGAGAGAGAGTGACATAGATAGTGGGATATATAGAGAGATAGAGAGCGATAGGGAGAGATATATCAATCAACCTCACTATATCTCTATTTATTCATCTTTATCTCTCTATCTCTTTGTCTCCCTTTCTATTTGTATGTTTCTCATTATCTCCCTATATATATAGATCTTTTTTTCCCTCTATTTATCTTTATCCCCCTATCTTTTTATGTGACTTTATCTCTATCTATGTCTCTCTCCTCTACTTTCTCTTTTCCTTTATCTATTTTTCTCCATTTCCCTCACTCTCTCTACCTTTTTATCTATCCCTCTTTATTCCTCTATATCTCTACCTATCTCTCTATATATCTCTTTGTCTCCCTCTATCTCTATCTTTGTTTATCTCTCTTCTCTCATTTTTTCTCCCTATCCCTCTTTTTATCCCTTTATTTCTATAATTGTTCCTCTCTCTCTTTATCTATCTTCATATATTTGAACTCCTCCTTTGTCTCATTTTTCTCCCTCTCTCTTGCTCTCTCTTATTTCTCTCTCCACCTATCTATATCTTATCTCTATATCCCTCTCCATTTTCACTTCTTTTATGTTTCTATTTCTCTCTCTATATGTTTGTCTCCTTAAGTGTGCAATGGGTACATTGAAGAGGTCTTAAAGGTGATTTATCATATCATTAATCAAATGACATACTACCTTGAGCATAACTCCCCAAAGACACATGCCATACTTAGATTGTTGACATGAAGCAACCAATCAACAGTTAGTTTCTCTTTTCTCTCTCTTTTCCTTTGTATCTCTTGTATTTCTCTCTCATGCTCTATCTCTCTTTGTTTATTCCTCTCTTTCAATATTTGTCTTCATCTTCATCTCTCTCTCTCTCTCTCTCTCTATCTATCTCTGTCGATATCTATCTATCTAATTTTTTCTCTTTCTCTCATTCTCTATTTTTTGAGTTTCTCTCTCTTTATTAGCTGATCTAGGCTACATATAGTGTGAGATTTGAGCCCAAAACAAGTCTCATACCTTGAAACCACTATTGAGTCATTGGAAAACAATTTTCATTTGTCATTTAGTGGTAAACCAACTATTGTTTAATGGTAAAATCCTCTAAAATATCAAGTAAAAGCTTCCAAAATCTCACTTATCATATAAAAGATAGATAAATATTGATTGGACAAGTGGATGGGAATATTTTATTTCTATTTGCAATATTTTTTGTCAATTTTATGGCAAATTATTTTTTCATTTGCATTGATTTATGTTTTAAATCTATATGCAAATATTTCATAATCAGATAATACTTAATTTCTTTAAAGAAAACATCTAGATTTGTCTAAATTTATTTCATTCCATTATTTAGCACTTATTACTAATTGTTTAATCTAGCCACGTGTAACTAGAATTTGCAGTGCATCCATGCACAAACACATACTCTCTAACATATTAACATACATATAGTTTTCTATCGGCGTAATCCTTGAACCTCCTTTAGGTGCAATTGCTAGTATATATACCTCTCTCTTTACAAAATTATCTCCCCCTCTATCTCTCTTTCTTTTTCCTAATCTCTTGAAAGATCAATTAAACTATCAGATTTTTTTATATATTGATTTAATTTTTTCTATATAAAAATATATTAGTTATTAATTATAATAATTTCATATTTATATTTAATAATTTTTATTATAGAATATAATATATAATAATAATAATATAGCCTATATATACTATTATATATAATAATAAATATAATTATATTTATATTATGTAATCTATTTTATAAAATACATATGATATATTAATTATATTTTATATTATATAAAAATATAATGATTAATTATAATAATTTTATACATGTATTTAATAGTTTTGTTAAAGAATATAATATATAATAATAAGCAGTAGTATAATTATATTATTTATAATTTATTTTTTATTATATAAAATATACATTATATTTTAATTATGCTAATATATACTTAAGGTAAAGGATGACGTAATGTTAAAACCTAAATGTGCTCATTGTTAGGATCTTGGCTGTAATTTTCATTTTAATAAACATACTCTAAAACCCTCATCGAAACCTTATTTTTAGGTTGCAACTCGCCAAATTGGAGAAGTGAAAGGTCAATACCAATAAGGAAGAGTTTGGAGGAGCAAAAAACAATAGCGGCAAGGAAAGCAGCAAAAGACAATGAAAAACAACTAAAAAATGGTGAAAATGATGAATGAATGTGATTCGTTTAATCGTCTTGCATTGATACCGACGCAAGATAGTCATCGATACGATTTTACAAGTCACCTTGTTCATAGAGGGAATGCCTTTAGCATAATAAAAGTACCACTTAACTATATGATAAATGGAGGTATTTTTACTCTTAAAAAGAATCTCATTTCCAAAGAGAGAAAAGCATATTGAAGATCTTGGGCCTCACTCAAGTGAAATTATTCCATCATAAAAGTTCTACTCAAGTGAAAGTATTTTGTCATAAAATTTCTCTCCAATTATACTCAAGAAAAAATATTTTATAATAAAATATCTCTTCAATTGTATTCAAGAAAATGTATACTATGAGCAAGAAGAAAAAATTGAAATACTAGCCATCACTAATCAAAACCTCTGTGCAGTGATTGGCCTTAGGTGATGTCATTGAGGGGGAGTGTGCATAACACCACCTCATGGATAAATCCTAGATGTAGGACCTAACAGGGATAATATAAGACCTATAGGCATTATATGCTCCAAATTCAAATAAATGCTTGGCTAAATACTAGATGTATAAGTCCTATAGGCATATATTAAAGTTCTCTTTGTAAATATTCCACTTATAAAAGCATTATATTAAGTTCTATGGGCACATTATGAGTACTATTTAATGAACTTGGGGTGAGGCTAAGTTGAGGAGATCGACATAAATGAAAAATATTTTTTTTCAAGAAAAAAACTTGGACTAGGGAGCTAGCGCCCCTCTCTAGTCCTTTTGCACACATTCAAATTTGGTTTATATGTCTAGGGTCTACTTAATCAAGACTTATTCATAAAACGAGCACTTGTTGGGATTAATTTGATAAAATATGATTGAGAAGGCACTTTTTAGGGTAGAATTGACACGTTCTCCTTGGTTGAAAGGAAATTTCAAGGCTAGGGAATGTATCTAAAATGCAATAAGGGAGTCGACACTAAATCGATTTTCAAGTAAAGCAAAAATTGTACTTTCACCTTTAGAAAGTAAAATTTGTGATGCTACATTTAGCCCCCACTTTAATGGCCATATGACACTACATGCATATGCAAACTAAAGTACTAAAAGTAAATCATTTCATAAAAGGATATCAAAAATCATACCATATAGGATGTAGGAATGTTTTCCAAGAAAGAGAATGAAGCCCTGAATATAGTAACTTGTAAGCCACAACATTAGGAATTGCATCTTGCAAAACCAATTTGTTAGAAATCCAAAATCATCTTGCACATTTAAATGAATGTGTTAGTCCAAAAATTCTAAGGAGAATAAAATTTAAGGGTAGATGTGTGCCCCCTATTTATGCTTTCTTTATGGAGGTGGAAATAGGGTAGTGATCTCACCATGTTGAATTGATTAGGGTTTTGATTAAAATTCCATTAGTAGGGCCATGTAATCATAACACCAAGGACCAAAAATAATATGATATGATTGAGGGAAAAGCCAGGATTCTAACACAATAGATAGTATGGAAATTGAAGGTCGCAATCCCAAGTTATGATGATTTGAAGAGAATATGGTATAAATATTATATTGGAGCTAAATTTTACTATAAGTAACAAATTGTTCATATTTTTTCAATTCATTTTGATATTTGCAGTTTGAGAACATTGTGATCTAAGCCAACTATTCCTAGGAGAAAAAATTCCACAATGATGATCGTATTGCACATGGAGATTGGAGGCCCTAAGAGAGTGCATCACACGGAGGTTGTCGATACAAGAGGTGAGTTGTGTTTTCACTTTCCACATAGTTAGGAGCTCATTTTTTACTATTTTAATGATTTTTGTAAAAATTGGGTGCCCCTAACTAAGTTTTGTGCCCTAAAATTATGAGGGTGCCTTTGACCAACAATGGTGCCCTAGACTAGCACGGGTGCCTTAGTCCAACTATGGCACCCTTGAGTAGGCATAATACTTTTTTGGTTTGATATAGTGTTTGAAAGTTAATGAGAGTAAACTATGTTAATTTACAGGTACCACCACACATGCAAGAGCACTCAAGGGTTGCTTATAGATCTTGTTGTGTGACCACATCCATTTACTTTCCATAGCTAAGTAGATTCACTTATGAGAGGTTGGTTTAATCTAGATTTTCACTATGTCCACTAGAGGATTTAATTTGAAATAAAATGGGAAGTAGTAAAAATTAGATCAATTAGTCCCTAATTCTTCTTTGCTAGTCAAATTTTCAAAATCCATTGAATATTCTCTTAGTGACTCTAGGATGAGATATTTGAGCATTATTTGAAATAAAACTGAACATAGTTTGTAAAGAATCTATATCTTGTAACCATGATCATATTTATAGATTTAATTTTTTTGGATTTGAATTCATAATTATGTTTGAGCCTAGAATACACTATTTGAGTAAAATTATTAAGTGTATGCAACATTATTAAACATGATTTATACTTTAAGGGGAGTTAATGGAAATACTGAATTATGTTGTTAGGATTTAGGCTAGGCTAAGATATCCTTTATAATTACATGAATTTTTATTTAGTACTAGAGTAACAACCCAAATGAAGTAGACTACAAATGAAGTAGACTATAGGACTATTGTTTAGGCATATCTAATTTTAAGAGAAATTTTCCCATTTTAGAACCAAGCTAGATATAGGAGCCAAGTTCTATGGCAATACAAAATATAGTTAGAGTAAAGGAGTCTATGATGGAATAGGTAGAGGGATTTTTCTAATACATAGTTTCTTCTCTCCTTCCATGGTAATCATTGAAAATAAATATCATATGACCCACCTATAAATAAGCTTATTGATACACTGACATGATAAGAGTATGCCCTACATATAAAATTATTTGGATGATCTAGAGTCCGCTGGCTATCACCTAGGAATGTAGGTGATGGATTCTAGGTGCTACTAATGAGGCTTGGATAAATTTTTATATTAGTATTCAAGCCTTAGAGTCAGTGGCATGCATGTATATATGTCATTTTTTACCACATATATATCTTATGGATTGAAGAAAAGAATAATCACAAAAGATGATTGGTTAATTAAGAGATCAATTTTAATCATGTGGGTAACCTTGCATCCTTCTCCTTGGGTGTTTATGGTCCATAATAGCAAGGAGGGAAAACCTTAGCATGGGTCAATGGTTACTAGGTACTACCCTATGCATTGAATGATTGAAAATAATATCCTATATCATCGAACCATGGAGTCCACTTGAATGGGGTGAATATGAACTATTATCCACATGTTTTGGTATCACATTGCACCCTAGCCCAAACCATTAGCAAATAAAAAGGTTGAGGAGTTGGTTTGTCCATTGGTAGAATAAGAAAATGTTGATTTATTTTATTAATGGCTTTAATATTTAGTAATTAAAGGTAGTTGAGAATGATTATCTAAAATAATATTAAATTCTTATAAATTTTATGTGTTGAATAAGACCCGAATCATATAGTTTGTACAACTAAGCTGGATTCTATAAGAATAAACCTATTTTTTGTTTATTTTCCCAACTTTCTAAATTATGTTTGTTCTTTTAAGAATGATTTTAAACCTCCACCCATATTTTTTTAATGTAATATTAATGCCAAATAAAATTATAGTAATTAGGGAATGTTATTATGTTGGTATCAAATCCAAATTTCAACCTTGGGACCTTGGTGCTCACAATTCTAAATGTGCTAATTTTTTTCTTGGTTTCACAATCCCAAGTCATGGAGAAAGGGGGAAAAACTAGTATTTGGGAAACAAAACCCCCATCCTAATGACCTATTTTCTTCTAAGGAAACCATTATGACACTACCTAAAGTTTAACTTAAGATCATATCTAATTCATAAACCTTGGAAGTGACTCTTAAAATCTAAAAATCATAAAGGATAAGGAAGTGGCTAGGCCTTCCAATAATTTGATGCCACAAAAGAAAGACCCTTTTCCTTGCAAAAAGACCCAATCCATAGATTTTTATACATTATCCTTTTGGCTATGAGCATAATGAACCAATCCTTTCAAGGAAGTAATTATAAAATACAATAATGTGCACACTATCCCATTTATAAGTAAGAAAACCTTTGAAGAGGAAGATCCCAAAGGGGAGGAAATTACTACTATGTAATAAGAAAAATATGTGTGATGATGATATAATAATAAATTACTATCATCAAGTTGAGCTACAGGTTGGATGAATGCTCTTTTAGAAAAAAAGCCTTGCAAGAACAATAAATTGAGGAACGATTAAGGTATAAGGAGAAAGCAATAAATCATAGCACCAACATTATAATTGAGGATCATAATAGATATATGAAGGGTTCTTTTGACTATAAATATGAAATTAGCTCCAAAATACCCACTTATAATTATTCACTTGAAGGGAAATAATGTAGGGTGGTAAAAAATTGATTGATTTAAGAATCAATGAAAATGCAAGATCCCAAGTTTGATTGAATAGGAGGCAAGGATGCAATATAAGCATAGTTGATATAGGAATGAATAAGTATTTTAGGATGTTTCATTTAAATTCCAATACTAAGGTCCAAATATACATCTATTAGCTAGAGGGGGAAGCATCACTTGGTGGGATGACTTGCTATAAATCGAGAAGTATGATTAGAGCCAACTAACTTTGGACACTTTTATGAAGCAATTCCATAAGGATTTCCTTTTTTCTCACCAATGGGATTGGATGATGATATAATTCCACTCATTGCACTAGGGAAGAGTATTTTTAGATAAATATAAGGCTAAATTCATAGGCCTAATTTTTCATCTCCACTACATGAAGGGAAAAGAAGACCATGTGAAATAACTTATCCTATGTCTAAATATGAGTCTTGTATATGTAACCAAGCTTACTTAGTCCAAAATATTGAGCTAGGCTATTGAGGTAGCCTTGTTTGTTAAAGAAAAATAATAAAGCAAGTAGGATACGAATAAAATTTCTACTAATTCAATTAATTTGAAAGTAAAAAGAGAGACTTTAAGGAAATTGTATCAATAGAGAAGGGGTCCCAAAATTTCAAAAGGAGAAAAAACTACAAAAGGAATGATGGGTTGGAAAGATACAAAAAATAAAGAAAAAGATTAGAAAACCTCCAAGAAATCAACACATACTAGTTCTCCTAGGAACAAGATAGTTAAAAGGGCATGTCACATAGTAGGATTCTAGACATGTGGAAGTGACCATTATAGAAATGAGTGTCCTAGGAACTTGAATAAAACACTAAGCCGCTAGCTTGAATTTACATAGTCATGGATAATAAAGTTGATAATCAAGAATCACTAATAGAAATTCAAGGTACTCTCCATGGCCAACTCATTTCTATTTCGGTAGATTTAAGGGTAATACATAGGTTTATTTACCATAATGTGTTAATTAAATGTAATATTGATCTTAAAAATCTAAGTCAAGATTATAAGACTCAAAAGATAAAATTTAACCTATAAGAAGTCAAAATTAATCTAGGCCTTATAAGGACCAAGGTAAATTTATTGGTTACCAGGCTAGGGTCTTATCAGCTAATCCTAGGGATGGATTGGTTTTGGAAACACCAAGATAAGTTGGACTATTATACCAATACAATTGAATGATTATAAGGTGATCAAGGGATGTCATTGGTACTCAAGGGGATCCATAGCCTAGTAACGGTGAGAATTATCTCATCCATGCAATCCAAGCGGGTAGTGAGGAGGCAAGTAAATTATATCTAGTGAAAGTAGAGGAGGTTAGTGAAGACCCAAATTCTAGAATAGAAGATGATCCAGTTCTTTAGGAATTTCAAGATGTTTTTCTTGAAGAGTTTCTAGGTTTAACCCCTAACAAGTGATTCAATTTTTCTAGTGACCTAATTTTGGTGGTTGAGCTTATTTCAAATGCTTCCTATAGAATGAATACAAATAAATTATAGGAGCTTAAGATGCAACTACAAGATCTTATTTGAAGGGCCTAATTCAACCTAGTGTGTTTTGATGGGGAGCTCTAGTGTTGTTTGAATCAATAAAATATGGAACCCTTACTATGTAATGACAATTGAATGTTGAACAAGATAACTATCCAAAATAGATGCCACCTTCCTCAAATTGATGACTTGTTTGACCAAATTAAGGGATCTACCATCTCTAAAAAAAATCTATGGTTTGGATACCACTAGCTAAGGACCAAGGAGGATAACATTTCAAAGAACGTTTTTAACCTAGTATGTCCATTATGAGTCTCATGAATCATATTTTTAATAACACTTGGATATATTTATGTTGGTGGGGAGCATTTGAGAATAGTTCTACAAAGAATGAGAGACCATAAGCTATACATGGGAAACTAAGTGTTCCTTCTTATATTTAAAGGTACACTATTTTGGACATATTATATTAGCCTAAGAAATTGGCATGGATCCAACTAAAATTCAAGAGCCTGCAGACTAGCTCTCCCAAAGAATGTAGTAAAAGTAAGAAAATTTATGGAATTGGTTGGATAATATTGTATTATATTGTATTATATTGTACTATATTGTATTATATTGTATTATATTGTGAGGAGACTGTGATAGAGAGAAGAGGAAGTCACAACATATGTGTTGTAGGTTGTATCCTTTTATATTATTGGAAAAAATAAAGGAAGGATTGATTTTTTCTCCATGGGCATAACCCATATTGGGTGAATCACATGTATCTATCTTTGTGTTTTGTGTTATCTTATATTTTATTTTGCTTTCATTCTATTATATATTTATTTGTGATCCTATTCCTAACAATTAATATCAAAGTTGTACATTTATTTGGGTGAAAAACTTGAAAGGAGGGTTACTAGTTCGAGTGGGAGCTATGGTAGAAGAAGACAAGTTTAGGTTTGAGAAGTTCAATGGAATAAAATATCAGTTGTGGAAGATGCAAATGGAGGATTATCTATATCAGAAGGATATTTTATTATTGTTGGGTAAAAATAAAATGAACTTACAAATATGACAAATCAAGAATTGGAAATTCTTGATAGAAAGGCACTACGAACAATACGCTTGTGTGCTTAGCAACGTTAGTTGCTTTCAACATATCATCAAAGATAAAAATAATGCATATGATATTGACATTGGCTATATTTTATGAAAAATCCTCAACCTTTAACAAGGTATTTCTTATGAAACATTTAGTTAATATGAAAATGTTAGAAGGTGGGTATGTTGTTAACAATTGAAATGAGTTTAACATGGTCAACAATTAGTTTTATGTAAATGTAATCTTTGATGATGAGGTTAGGGCTCTCTTTATTTTATTTTCAATGCTAGAAAGCTAAAATAGCTTGGTCATGGCTGTGAGTAATTTTGTTTATGGTTCTTGAGCACTTTAAAGTATGATGTTATTTTCGGTGTTATCCTTAGTGAGGAAATGTGATGAAAAATCAGAGGTGAGACATCGAGTAATGATTTGACTATGGAGAATACAAGAAGAAGAAAAGAGAGGAAAGAGCCTAGGGAATCATGGAAATTCTAAGAAGGGTAGATCAAAATCCAAAGGAAGGTTGGAATTCTAGCATTACGAGAAGAAAGGAAAGTTGAAGAATGTTGGTCTTGAAAAGGAAAACAAAGAGATGGACAACAAGAAAATAGTAAGGAAGAAAATGTATCTAGTGATTTATTGCACGATTCTTTGATCCTTATATTAGATAATATTGTTGATTCTTTGGTGCTATACTTAGGGGCTTCATTTTATGCCACACCCCATAGGAAATATTTTATATATTATGTTCAAGGTTATTTTGGATATTTTTATTTGGGTGATGAAAATCCATCCAAAATTGTTGGAAAGGATAAGATACAAATAAAATTACCAAATGAAAACCAATGGTTTCAAAAAGAGGTAAGTCATGTTCTTGATTTGAGAAGAAATCTAATTTCAACAGGACAATTGGGAAGTGAAGGTTGTATAATTATATTCCAAGAGTATTCATGGAAGGTCACTAAAGGACCATTGATAATAAAAAGGACAAAAGGTAGGTACATTGTATTTATTTATTGGTAATTCTAATTTTTAGTTCCTTAACTTCTATATGAATAGATACAACATTGTGGCACCATAGGCTTGGGAACATGAGTGAGTGAATTTAATTGGATTTGGATTTATGTGAAAATTGTGACTATAGAAAACAAAAGAGACTCATATTTCTCAAAAAATTCAAGGAAAAGAAGAATGAAAATTTGGAGCTTATGCATTTAGATGTATGAGGAACAACTCAGGTATCATATTTTGGTGGCTCTTATTATTATGTTACTTTTGTTTTTGAAAATTTAAGCAACATTTATAGGGCGCTGTACCCTATACACAACGAGCCTCGAGGTCCAAGAAGGACAAGCAAGGTTTTGAAAGGACCAGGAACCTTTTACAGAGCTAAGACAACACCAGCGAACACACAACAGAGACACAACAAAACCTAACAACACTTGGTCATCAGATAACCAGGAGTGACAACACACTTAGGACCAACAACAGTCCCAAGTCTAAGACCAGCTAAATAACTCATTCCTGGTAAAAGAGCCAGGATCAACATAACCCTTAGGACAAGCAACAGTCCTATGTTAAATGCAGTTAAGGCCCTGAGCCAATAAACAATTCGTAACACAATAGTTTCAAAAAGACTGCTAGAGGCAAAGCCACCAGCCACCTACAGCAGATGGAACGCAACCGACCTACCACAAACCTGCAACAGACGAACCGCAACAGAACTTCCAGAAACACAAATAAGAGCCAAGAGAAACACCAAATCCACCTCAATAGGACCAGGCCACACCCCACCAACATCAGAAGTTCTGCATCTAATCAACAAAAGTAACTTAAGCTTTTGCTCGCTCTTCCTGTCACCTATTGAGTTGGTGATAGGGGCTGCTGTGTGGGTTGCCTTCGCGGGCGATTGGTAGAAGATTATGTTACTTTTGTTGATAGTGTAACTAGAATAATTTGTTTATTTCATTCAAAGAAAATTTGATGTGTTTGATACTTTCAAGAAATGGAAAGATTTGGTTGACAATGAGATAGGAAATAGGTTGAAGTGTCTCAGATCAACTAATGGAGGTCAATATTGTAGCATGGAGTTTAATAGTTATTATTCATTCCATGGGATTTGTAGGAAAATAATAGTTCCAGGAACACCACAAGAAAATGGCATGTCCAAAAGGATTAATAGGACGATCATGGAGCATGCAAGGAGTATGATATTCAATGCAAGATTTCTATTATAGTTTTGGGAAAATTCTATAGATATTGTTGTTTATTTGATAAACAAGAGACCTCCAAGTTCCTTAGATGATTGTATTCTAGAGAAGGCATGGATAGGTAAAAATTTAAACTAATCATTTATGAAAGCTTTTGATTTTGAAGCATTTGTTCATATTGGTATAAAGAATAGAACGAAGCTTGAGGCTAAATCCAAAAAGTGTAATTTTATTAGATACGGAGCTAATGATTTTGGTTATTGATTATGGGATTATGAAAATAAAAAAATCATTAGGATAGAGATGTGATATTAAATTATAATTTCATGTACACAAATTAGTTGGAAGGAAATAAATAGGAAAAATAAAGAACAAAATATATGGTGCTTGATGAAATCACATATTTAATGTAGTTCCAAAGGCACCAAAAAATCATAATATTTGACAACAAGAACAACAAGATACCTCAAAATCTTGCAAGAAGATGTATTAGGTTAACTAGACCCCCTAAACAAAATTCTCCTTCATTATATTGTGTATTATTGACTAATTTTGGTGAACTAGAAAGATATGACAAAGCAATGCAGGTAGAAACTAAAAAGAAGTAGGAGAAATATATGAAACAGGAGATGGATTCTTTGATATAGAACCAGACTTGGGAGTTGGTTGAGTTGATTGAAGGTAAAAGAGAATTGCATAACAAATGGGTTTACAAGATGAAAGAAGAAGATGGAGGGGACATGAGGTTCAAGGAAAAGAAATTGTGAAGGGTTTTGTGTAGAAAAAATAAATATATTTGGTGAAATATTTTATCCTATTTTTAAAATGAATTTAATTAGAACTATTTTAATTCTAGTGGTAATAGAAGATTTGCATCTTGAACAATTATATTTAAAGACAACTTTTCTCCATGAGGATTTGGAGTAAGAGATTTATATGTAGCAACCACAGGGGTATGAAGTCAAAGGGAAGGAGAACTTAGTGTGAAATTTGAAGAGGATTGTGTATGGCCTAAAGAAAGCTCCAAGGTAGTGGTATTTAAAATTTTGTAGGTTTATGATAAAACAGGGTTATAGTAAATGTCATTTTGATCACTGTGTTTATTTCAAGATATTAGATAATGGGAGTTGTATTATCTAAGTGTTATTTTATATAGATGATATGCTTGTTGTAGGGTTTAACATGTAGGATATAAATGTACTTAAAATAAAATTATCCCATTCATTTATGATGAAGGATTTGGGTGCTACAAATAAAATCATTAGTATGAGAATAACAAGAGATAGGATAAACCACACATTAACATTGTATCAAAGTGAGTACATATAGAAGGTGTTGAAAATATTTTAAATACAAGATAAAAAATTGGTTAGTACAACTTTACCCGGTCATTGGGAATTTATTAAAAGGAGATGTGTTCCAAGATATAAGAGGAGATAGAGTACATGTGTCTAAAGTTCCATACTTATCAGTAGTTGGTAGCTTGGTGTATGCCATAGTATGTACAATGCCAAATATTGCACATGTAGTGGGAGTTGTGAGCAGGTGTATGGACAATCCATGAAAAGAGAATTGGAATTCAATTAAGTGGATTCTTAGGTATTTGAGATGTACTGCTAGTCAAGAATTATGTTTTGGAGGTTCCGACTCTACATTATAGGGATACAATGATTCAGATTTGGCAAGTGATATTGATGGCAAGAGGAGCACCATAGGGTATGTTTTTACTATAGGTGGAACAAAATAAGGTTGTATTTCTAGATTCAAAAAGGTTGTTTATCTTTAAACAATAAAATCAGAGTATATTGCTTCTATAGAGGCTAGTAAAGAGATGTTGTGGTTACAAAGGTTTATGGAGGAATTGGGGAAGAAGCAGGAGGATAATAGGTTGTATAGTTATAGTGAAAGTAAATCATTCATATTAAAAAGAACTCAAACCTTCATTCTAAACTAAATATATATAATTAATTAGGTACCATTTCGTTTGATTGGTTTTGGAAGATGGATAGTTGAATATGGAAAATATACACACTAGATAAAATCTTGCAAATATGTTGATAAAGGAAATAACTTATGAGAAACTAATTTCATGCTAAGATTCTATTGGCCTTTAGACATGATGGTGAAGATGAGAAACTTGTCAAGTCTAAAGTGGAGCCTAGTCAAGTGGGAGCAATAGTTTTGGAGTTGTAATAAGTCTTCAATGGTGGAGCCCAATTATCTACTTGGAGTTGTCATGATTAGTCTCCAAGTGAGAGATTATTGTTTATGAAGCCTTATATTATTGGTTAATATTTATAGCATGGGAGGGGGGATTGGGGGGGTGTTGGTGGGGGGTGTGTGCAAGGGGTACCCCCTATAGTATCCGGGGGGGCATCCCTTGGCAAGGGGTTTGGGAGCAACACTCCCAAAAGCCACATTTGATATATATTTATTCATTGTAAATTTTGGATTGTTTATCATTAGGTCACATATATGATGGTAAAGATTAAGTTAAATTTTCTCATCCTAGAGGAAAAATGCTTTTATGAGGGCATTATATTATGACTACGTATTACATTGCACTATATTGTGAGGAGACTGTGATAGATAAAAGAGGAATTCACAATGAATATGTTGTAGGTTGTATCCTTTCATATTTTTGGATGAAATGAAGGAATGAATAGTTGTTTCTTAATGGATGTAGCCCATATTGGGTGAACCACATATATATGCACATCTCTATGTTTTGTGTTATCATATTTTATTTATGTGTTCATTTGATTGTATATTGTTTTGTGATGCTATTCCTAACACAAGGGACTCTAAATTTATTCTCATAGTTTGATTTAAATACTAGAAATGAAAGGTGGTTGTAATTTCTAAGTAATTATGAGATATACATTCCATATGTTAAAAGAAAGGAAAATAGGGTAATAGATGCATCAAACCATAAGACTAAATTAGCTATAATATGTGCAACTAAGGTTCAATTTTCTAGAAAATATCAAAAAAATGTAGGCAAGTGATCCTTTCTATCAACAAACAAGGCAAGAACTACAACAAGTGACTATCCATGTATAGTATCATGTGGGAAGTGATGAAATCCTTCATTATCAATACCAAATTTATGTACTTATAAGTTTGGCTAGAAGATTCATAAAATATAAAGTTAGGTTGCATGGGATACCTAATGTGATTATTTTTTATAGGGATAAGCCATTTAGCTCCAAGTTTTGACTACTCTAATGAAAACTCTAGGCACTAAATTCAATTTTAGTATTTCTTACCATCCAAAAACAGATGACCAAGTAAGGAGAGTTAACCAAATTATGGAGGATATTCTTTGGAAGTATGCACTGTATCAACCCATTGAATAGGAAGAGTATTTTCCCTTGGTTGAATTTGTATATATCAAATCCTACCACTCCATTCAAATGGTGATTTTTGAAATTCTATATGGTAGTGTAGAACCCATCTAGGATGGGATGGTTTAGAAAATCACATAACTATTGGTCTTAAACTATTTCATTATTATGACAACCAAATAAAAATCCTAAGGGAAATATTTCAAAGGAAGATTTAGATTGACAAAATATTTTTCTAGATGTAAAGTATACACCTTGAAGGAAATTTTTAGTAGGTAATCTAGGTTGTTTCTTTGTGTTAGACCTTAGAAAATATCAGTAAATTTTCAAAATTATACCAAATTAGCTCATGATACATTGCAAGTTTTTGAGATACTTGAAAATATTAGCCATGCAACTTACCAACTAGATCTTCCACCATCTCTCTCTTATGTATAAAAAATATTTCCTGTGTCTCTACTTAAGAAATATATTGTTGACCACACATGTAAATTATGTTTGGTAGAAATTATAGGTAGAATAGGTTAGATATATATCCATCTTAAATATCTTACAATCATAGACATGCATAACCTAGAACTACACAACCAAAACTTGTCTAGCAAACTACTTGGTCCTTTGGGACCAATATGGGGAATATGGAGCCACTTATGAAGATGAAAATATAATTAAATTATAATATCCAAACTTTTTTAATTAAGACTAGTTGACTTAGCCCTAAGGAGGGGACGATGTGACATCCCCCTAGGAATCCATTTATGTGATCCCCTTGCCATCATTATAATTTGGACTGGGGAGGGAACTTGTAATCATAATATGTTATCAAATTTGTGTGTGTGTGAGAGAGAGCTTATGAACCATTAATGCCTATATTTAAAAAATATAAATATTATATGTGTTACATGTTAAATTTAATGTGTTAATTATGTTTCAAACCAACTTGGAATAACCTATGATTGGTGGAATTATGCAAGGAATATTGTTTGATTGTAGGTACCAAGGTGCAAGGTGAAGTTGATTTCGTGCTTCTCTCAAGAAAGATAGAAAGATCATAACACTAATCAATTTTGAATACTTGGAAGTTAAAATATTCCCTAAAAGTGTGGGTTTCCAAAAGTGTCATTTGGTGCATAATTTGATGTTTAATATAATTTATTATTTGATAGGTTGATTTTGTAGATTGTTTGAATCCTCATGTATGACCTTAGGAACATGTTCACTCACTCAATTTTAAATTATAACTCAATTTGAATGTTTCTTATTGGGATGTTGACAATAATCCCTAATCGATTGCTCGATCAACTTTAGACAACGACTATTATTATACTTTTAATGTAATAAAATGAAATATAAAAATATAATATATTTTTAATAATAAATATTACCTTTGATTCAATAGAAAGGACTAGTAATTCAATTAATTGATTTTGGGTTCTATTGACCCAAAGGGGGGAAATATAATAATCAAATTAAAAATAAAGGGGAAAAGAAGAAAGGGTATATGCTAAGAGAGAAAATATGGATGGAAGTGAAGGTTGGCTACTAGAATTAAAAAACCTAGTTGACTCCCCTAGTATGGTGCCCATGAGAGACTATTCTCTTCATTAAAACTTTTTTGTATACCATATGTAACCATATGTCCTACCTAAGAAAACATGGATTTTTCATTTTTAGTTATAGAGGTTTTAGGGAAGAGTTAAATTTAGGGGTTAGAGAGAGAAAAAACATGTGTGATTGAGGAGAAAGGAGTTGTGACTATTTTCTAGGTGCTTACAAGTTGGATGATATATTCTAGGTCTTTATCTCTCTTTGAATTTGTCTTTTCTTAGTAAAATATTATAATACATGTTAGAAATTAATACCATATAATTTATTTTCTATTTTCCAACTCTTGTGACCCTTTTCTATATTGCTTGTTGCCTAGGCAACCCTAGATGTCACACTTGAGTTATTTTTCCTGACAATGATTGTCCCTACTAATCTAATGACTTCTTAGATATGAAAGTCTAGATTTGTCCCTAAATGAGATTGGTTTTTTATTTAAAAATATTTTATGTTGCAAGTGATAGATTACTTGTCCTCTTCTTTTGGGGGTATTCATTTATTTTATCCAAGGATCCACTTGCAAATGGTAGTATTTAGCTAAGGGATTTTTTCAAGAGCATGGATCCCTAAGAATTCACTTGGTAATAATCCTTCCACCTTTTGATTTACCATTCAAAAAAAGTAAAATAAGAAAAAATAAAAATTGATGACTACTTCCTTGGATTTTGTTGTCATAAAGAGCCCTTTCCTTTTGCACTATGCGATAGAAGTATAATCAAGACTATGAGTTTATTTAATATTTTTTCTTTATGAAAATAACCTTACTTCTACTCTCCCTTTTTCCTTTTCTTGTAATATTTCCAAAGAAATATACCTAATAATATCTAGTATCCAAGAATGGACGTATCATAAATGTCTAACTAGATGCCTTAATCTATAATAAAGTAGAATGTTGTAAAAAATAGATTATCCAATCCCCAAATCTTCATTATTAGTCAAAGTGCATAAGGTTCTTAAATATACTAGTAATGAATCTAGGGTGAGATATTTTAGCATTGTTGGAAATAGAACTGAACACAGTTTGTAAAGAAACTCTATCACATATCTCTGATCATATTTATTAGTTTTATAATTTTAAATTTTTATTGATAATTATGTTTAGTCTCATAACAGATTATTCAATTAAAATGATTGAGTGTATGTAATGATATAAAAAACAATTTATTTATGTAAGGGTTGTTAATGGAATTATGTGCATGAGTGATGTTGTTAAGAGTTGGGTTAGGCTAAGGTATCCTTTATAGTCAAATAAATACTTATTTAATGCTATAGTGATAGCTCAAATAAAGCATACTATATGAATCTAGTTTTGGCAAATCTCATTTTAAGAGAATTTTTCTTATTTTAGAACCAAGTTAGATATAGGATCCAACTTCTACGAAAAAAATAGTTGGAGTAAAGGAATCTATAAGGACATATATAGGTATACCTTTTTATACATAAGTTTAAGTTCTCTCCTTCTAAGGTGATTATCGAAATAGTAAATCCTATGACTTGCTTACAAATAAGCTTATTGATGCTCTAACATGCCAAAAGTTAGGGAGTGTGCTTTGCATATGGAATGATTTGGTTGTTTCTTAGAGTCCATTGATTATCACTTGAGCATGTAGGTGATGGATGCTAGGAGCTGCTCATGAGGCTTTAATGTGTTTTTCCGATAGCATGCAAGCCTTAGAGCAAGTGGCATGTAGGCAATGGGTGCCATTTTTACCACTTAGCAATCATCCTATGGACTAAAGGGAAAAATGAATCACAAAAGACGATTAGCTAAGTAGGAGGCCAAGTTTTACCATGTGGCTAACCTTGTGTCTTCCTTGGGTGGTTGTGATCCAAACTAGTAGGAAGGGAGAACCTTAGTATGGTTTGATGGTTTTTAGGTACTGTCATTTGCATTAAATGATTGGCAACAATAACCTCTCTCAATGGACCATATAATCCACTTTGATGGGTTGGATAGGGACTATGATCCACATGGCTAGGATCAAATTGCACTTTAGCTCGAACTGTTGGCAAACCAAAGGTTGAGGAACTACCCATCTATAAATAGGTAGAACAACCAAAGGTATGGTTTCTTTTATTAATATCATTTACTTTTCACTAATTGAAGGTAGTGGAGAATAATTATCTAGTATAATATTATATTCTTATAGAATTCATATGTCGAAGAATATTTTAATTGTATAGTTGATACAACTCAAATAGATTTTGAGAATAAACTTGATTTTTGTTGGTTTTCCCAACTTGTTGAATTACTATGTATAATTAGACTTAATATGCCTATTCTTTTAAAAATGATTTTAAACCTCCACCCATCTTCTATTAAAATAATAATAATGCAAAAAAAACTAAATAAAATTATTATAAAATATAAAATATATTTTTTAAATTGATATAAAATAAAATATATATTTTTTTAATGATTATATTATCAAAATTTTAAAAATTATCCAAAAAAAAACAAAACCTATAAATGATATAAATAATATAATAACCAATCAAAATAATAAGATTTATACTCTCCATAGTAATTGACCCAAACAAAGAAATAAGAATAAATGCTAAACCAAAAGTAAATTTTTGATTAGGCGTCTCTAAGTTAGATTATGCTTGCTTGATTTTCCCCTAACACTCTAATGAACGAGATCTTATTTTTCAACCAAGACAATGACTCGTGTAGAAATTTGTTGCAACAAATGTGGAGCCAACGTTAACACATTTTTTTCAAAGATAGGTAACCATCTCCATCATCTAATATTTTTTTCTTATTTTCATTTATATTTTAATATGATAATGTTAAAAAAAGGGTCAGGTCTATTTTTTTTTCTGTTTTTAATAAAATTTGAATATTGTATTTGATATTAAATCATGATTGTAATATAGGAAGTTTTTGAAGTGTAAAGTCAGCAATTATTATCATGTATGATTATTTAGTATGTGACTTATTAAATTTGATAAGATATTTATATTAGAAAATAAGCTTTTGGATTCAACTGTGTCTGTTTTTTGTCGATGTTTCCTCTTCCTGATGATGGATCACTGAGTGTGATCCGAAATATCGACAAGAAAAACAGACATAGTTGAATCCAAAAGCTTTCTTTATAATTTCATGGACTTTGGAAACTCATACTAACTAAGACATTTATATCATTTTGAATGGGATGAATCTTCTTAAAGTTTTGAGTGCTTTAATAATCATTTATTGATATGATGATTTTAGCATAGTTACTTTTATTAGTGGATAGGTTATATATAGTGTGATATTTGAGTCTGAAACAAGTCTCACGCGTGCAAACAACTGTTGAATCTTCAGAAAACAAGTTTCAGCTGTCCTCTAATGGTAAAAGGCTCCAAAATATCTGATAAAAGCCTCCAAAATCTCAATTATCACCTAAAATTCAGATAATTATTAACTTACCAACTGGATGGAAACATTCTATTTTTATTTGCAGAGATTTCCGCCAATTCGATGGCACCTTTCCTTTTCCATTTGCATTGTTTTATATTTTAAATCTGCATACATATATTTCAATAATATCTATTTTTTTATTTTCTATGAGCTCATCCTTGCACCTCTTAAAATTACAAGAACTAATAATATTATAAAAAAATTTATCACTTTCCTTAAACATCACACATTTTAATAATCAAAGAGTCAATAGTATTTTCAACCTTCTCTTATAAAAAATATTAAATAATTATCCTACTTTTATTCACTAAAATTGACCTTTTCTATTCAGTGAGCATGAATAGTCCTGTAATACATTCCATTCCTTTATTTTGGTGTTGAACTATGGCTGCAGAAATGAAGGAATACAAAGAAGTCAGTCGCCACTTTGTAGTGGTACATGGAGGAGGAACAGGGGGGTGGTGGTGCTGGTATAAGCTAACTCATCTTCTTGTCAAAGGTCACAAAGCCTCCCCCCTTACATGGCCAGTGCAGGTATCCACTCTGCAGATCCAGACATCATTACAACTCTGGAGGACTACAACCTCCCCCTTATACGTTTTTTTAGGCTCTTTCTTCAGACAGCAAGGTAAGACTTAAACATCTGATATTTTTCTTTGTTATTTATGGTATTCAAACTTTCATACCAAAGCTCTTTACTTTTAAGTGGAGAAGAAGGTATAATTTCTTCAATTATAATGTATATACAGGTTATATTTGTTGGTCACAGCTCTGGTGGTTTCAATCTCAGTTTCACTATGGAGAAATTTCCAGATAAAATTGCTACTGCTGTATTTGTCACTGCATTCATGCCATTGAGTGAGGCAACTTTTTATTATAGTTTCAATGAGGTTTTGCTCTTCTTTTCTTTTTTCTTCCTTTTAAAAAGATAAAAATATATTAATGAAGAAGTTAGAAAAGATTAGGAAAGGATTTCTAAATAGTAATAGTTGTCATTGAAATAAAAAGAACGAATATTCAGAGGTTCATCATTGAACTTCCACATCCAAGATCTAAAAAGAAATAAAAAACTCACAAATCAAATAATACTAAAGAAATAGTAGCAATGATCAAACAATATCCTTTTGAAGAAATTAATGAAATTGTGAAGACTAATTAGAAGATAGGGACTCCCCATTTGAAACATTCCATCTACAATTAACTTCGACATTCCATTCATAAAAATAGTTCGAAAAAAATATACCTGTTAATAACTAGTATCCAAAAATAGACCCATCTTAAATGTCTAACTAGAGGCCTTAATCTATAATAAAATGGAAAGTTGTAAAAATTAGATTATCTAGTCCCCAAATCTTCATTATTAGTCAAAGTGCATAAGGCCCTTGAATACACTAGTAATGAATCTAGGGTGAGATATTTTAGCATTGTCGAAATAGAACTAAACATAGTTTGTAAATAAACTTTATCAATATCTCTGATCTTATTTATAGATTTAATAATTTTGGATTTCTATTCATAATTATGCTTAATTGCTAATAGATTGTTCAATTAAAATGATTGAGTGTATGTAATGATATAAAAAGTAATTTATTTGTGTAAGGGTTGTTAATGGAATTATCTATATGAGTGATGTTGTTAAGAGTTGGGTTAGGCTAAGGTATCCTTTATAATTACATAAATATTTATTTAATACTCTAGTGATAGTCCAAATAAAGCATGCTATAGGGCTCTAGTTTTGGCATATCTCATTTTAAGAGAATTTTTCTTATTTTAGAATCAAGTTGGATTTAAGATCCAATTTCTATGGAAAAATGGTTGGAGTAAAGGACTCTACAAGGACATAGATAGATATACCTTTCTATACATAGTTTCTTCTCTCCTTCTGAGGTGATCACCAAAACACCAAAATAGTAAATCCTATGACTTCCTACAAATAAGCTTATCGTTGCTGTAATTGTATGGTCCCATGGGGGGGCTTGGGCTTCTACTTTCTTAGATCAAGCGGGTGAAATTGAGGCAGTGCTAGAAATTGCCCCTACAATTTAGGATTTTTTTCTGCCACTTGTCTATAACTTAAAATTTTAAATTCCTAAAAAAATATAAAAATTAGAGATTATTTATTTATTTGTTAATTTTTTATCGAAGTATTTCAGTTCGTACATTAAATTTTGGAGCTCAAACTCTTAAGTTGAATTGCAAAATTGAATTCATGGGACCATTAGCTTTAAAATATTCCTAAAAAATCTTGATAGCATCCACTAAATTTTTTTAGGAAGCCCCCCTCCATGGGACTTTACCCTAACATGACGAAATTCAGGGAGTGTGCTTTGCATATGGAATGATTTGTTTGTATCTTAGAGTCTATTGACTATCACTTGGGCATGCAAGTGATGGATGTGAGGAGCTACTCATGAGGCTTGTATGCATTTTTCCAATAACATGCAAGCCTTAAAGCAAGTGGCATGTAAGCAATGGATGTCATCTCTACCACTTAGGAATCATCCTATGGACTAACGTGAAAAATTAATCACAAAAGATGATTAGCTAAGTAAGAGGCCATGTTTAACCATGTGGCTAACCAGGTGTGTCTTCTTCCTTGGGTGGTTGCGATCCAAATTAGTAGGGAGGAAAATCCGTAGTATGGTTTGATGGTTTTAGGTACTATCATGTGCATTGAACGATTGGCAACAATAACCTCTCTCGATGGACCATATAATCCACTTTGATGGGCTAGATAGGGACTATGATACACATGGTTGGGATCAAATTGCACCTTAGCTCTAGCAGTTGACAAAGCAAAGGTTGAGGAACTACCCTATCTATAGGTAGAACAACCAAAGGTATGGTTTCTTTTATTAATAGCATTTACTTTTCACTAATTGAAGGTAGTGGCGAATAATTATCTAGCATAATACTGTATTCTTATAAAGTTTATGTGTTGAAGAAGATTTTAATTGTATAGTTCATACAATTCAACCAGATTCTATGAGAATAAACTTGATTTTTGTTGGTTTTTTTAACTTGTTGAATTACTATGTAAAATTAGACCTAATATGACTATTCTTCTGAAAAGGATTTCAAACCTCCACCCCTCTTTTATTAAAATAATATTAATGTAAAAAATATTAAAAATATATAAATATATATATTTTTGCTAAATATTGAAATATAATTTTAATTGCTATAAAATAATTTTTATTTTTTTTTATGATTAAAAATATATATTATCCAAATATTAAAAAATATATATAAAAAAAATCCTATCAAAAGATATAAATTATATAATAAACAATCAAAATAAAAAGATTTACACCCCATAATAATTGACCAAAACTGTATTATTTATTAAACTGTATTATTTATTAAAAGAAAGAAATAAGAATAAATGCTAAACCAAAAAGTAAAATTTTTAAATAGGCGTCTCTAAGTTAGATTATGCTTGCTTGATTTTCTCCTAACACTCTAATGAACGAGATCTTATTTTTCAACTAAGACAATGACTTCCATACAAATGTGGAGCTAGCGTTAAAAGACATGTTTTTCAAATCGCCATTCATATTTTAATAGGATAATGTTAAAAAAGGGTTAGGTTTCTTTAAAAAAAGAGGGTTAGGTTTATTTTTATTTATATATTTAATATGATCATTTTAAAAAATGGATTAGGTTTATTTTTATTTACATCTTTAATATGATAATGCTTATAAAAGGGTTAGGTTTATTTTTATTGTTTTGTATGCATTAAAAATTGAAATCAAGTTGGAGCTGTTCTTCAATGATAAAAGCTTCTAAAATATTAAGTGAAAGTTTCTAAAATCTCACTTATTATCTAAAAGTCAGATAAATATTCTATGTCTATTTGCGGTGATTTCTTATAACAATTTTTCTTTTTCATTTGCATTGCTTTATATGTTGAATCTGCATACATATATTCCAAAATCAGATAATTAATCTAATTTCTTTATTTTCTATTGACACATCCTTATACTTCTTAAAATTGCAAGTGTTAGTAATATTATTATAATAAAAACTTTTATCACTTTACTTAAACATCACACATTTTAATATACAAACAATTAAAAATATTTTCAACCCAATCCTATAGAAAATATTAAATTATTATTCTATTTTTATCTACTAAAATTGACCCTTTCGTTTATTAAACACATTTTAATAATCAAACAGTCAAAAATATTTTCAACCTTGTCTTATAAAAAAATATTAAATAATTATTCTACTTTTCTATTTAGTGAGCATGAATAGTCCTGTAATACATTCCATTCCCTTATTTTGGTGTTGAAGCATGGCTGCAGAAATAAAGGAAAAGAAAGAAGTGAGTCACCACTTTGTGGTGGTACATGGAGCAGGAACAGGGGGGTGGTGCTGGTATAAGCTATCTCATCTTCTTGTGAAAGCAGGTCACAAAGTCTCCCCCCTTGACATGGCCAGTGCAGGTATCAACTCTGCAGATGCAGACACCATTACAACTCTGGAGGACTACAACCTCCCCCTTACACGCTTTTTTGAGGCTCTTCTTCAGACAGCAAGGTAAGACTTAAACATCTCATATTTTTCTATTCAAACTTTCATTCCAAAGCTCTTTACTTTTAGGTGAAGAATAAGGTATAATTTCTTCAGTTATTATGTCTATACAGGTTATATTGGTTGGTCACAGCTCTGGTGGTTTCAATCTCAGTTTCACTATGGAGAAATTTCCAGATAAAATTGCTACTGCTGTATTTGTCACTGCATTCATGCCATTGAGCGGGGCAACTTTTTCTTATTGTTTCAATGAGGTTTTGTTCCTCTCTTCTCTTTTCTTAAGATTAAAATATGAAAAGAATGAATTTTCAAAGAGGTTTATCACTGAATTTTCACATTCAAGATCTAACGAGAGAAAAAAAAAAAAAAAAATACAAATCAAACAATACTAAAGAAATAGTAAAATGATAAACAATATTAATTTGAAGAAATTAATGGAACTGTGACGATTGATCAGGGGATAGGTACTCCCCATCTGAAACATTCCATCTACAATTAATTTCAACATTCTCCAACAGCATTCCATTCATAAGAAATATGAAAAAAAATAGATATATTTGAAATAATTTTAAGATGGGTGATTTAAAGACATGCATGTTCAAGGCATATTTCAATGGATCTGCAAGTTTTTCTTCGCATGTTGTGCAGTTGTCATCAATATTTTCCATGAGTAGTTTCCATCCTGCTTCTATGCATGAGGATTTTGATTGTTTTGGGACCTTTTTTAATAAAAAGCCTTCAGCCAGCTCTATGAGCAGATAGAAATAAAAGATTTTATATTTTTACTATTCAATTGATATGAAAGGTGGTTTTAGAAATTTTTAGTGTATCTAACAAATTAGGCTAACAGTTATTTCTTAATGCTCAATAGAAGTAGCTTTCTAATATGAATATTGGAGTATTAATATGAAGATTCTAATATTATCCCAAAATTTCTGGGAATTAGTAGAAGTAACATAGACATAATGCTTTCTTTTGACATGACTTTTCGTTTTCACAAGAGTAATTTTAAATGTAAATCTTGATGGTTCTTGTTTGGGGGCTGGTTTTTGGCTGGCTGTTGATTTTTTCCACTTTGTAGTCGGTTATGGTTCTTTGGCTTTGGTTGTCTTTTTTCCTTGGTTGTCTATACTTTCTTGTCTTTATGTTTTGACAACCTTCTGGTTTTGAGTTTCAGATCCACTCAAAATCTGTTTGTAAGAGATTTGAGGTCCTTTCAAAACCTGTTTTTATCTTTAATCAAAACATAGACATAATATACAGATCAGAATGCTTTAAATGGGAAAACACAATAATTCTTTCTTTCAATGAACAGCTGGGTTTGATAGATTTTTTACTATCAACTCTTTGTTAAACAATTTCTCAATATAGTGTTTAGAGCTTTAAATCTTCATCTTTCATGATTTCCATGAGAAGTTTTGGTGTTTATATTTATAAAAACTAACCGTTCTGAGAGTCCTTGTTTTTGAATAGGCGTCCTCCAGAATAGGAAGCTTGGGAGACACCACATTTTACCATGCAAAAGGTGAAGAAAATCCAGCAACATCCTTTATGTTTGGCAGCCAGTTTTCACAAGAATTTGCGTTACAGAAGAGTCCCCCATGGGTAAATTACATTGATCAACGAAACTGAATTGAATGATTGGTTGATTAAGTGATCAACTTGTGTTGTATTGATGTGACAATGAAAAATGCAGGATTTGGCATTGATGAGTTCGCTGGTGAAAAAATCTCCTGTATGGAAAGGAGCTCTTTCATATTCAAGGGAAAACTATGGAAGTGTTCGACGAGCATATGTTGTGGCGAAGGAAGATAAGCTGATGGTGGAGGAGTTACAGAGAAAGATGATCGCAGAGAATCCTCCTGACATAGTAAGAGAAATAGAAGGATCTGATCACTGTCCATTCTTCTGTGAACCAGATCGTCTTGCTCAGATCCTCATACAAATTGCTAATGCTTAACAAGTTCCTTGTTTTTACTGTTAAAAGTCTTACATGGTTTGAGGGGAAAAGTTAGATTGTGACTTAAACGACACATTCTAAGCTTTATGTCTATTCAATCAATTTAAGTGCATACTCAATTATTATAAATAGAATAGTGTTTGTATCACGATAAGATGTAGTAGTTTTCTTTCCATAGAAAATTATATGTAAGTCAATATGACAAAGATATAGAAGATATTGTTTTCTTAACTATCTTTTTTTATATAAAGTAATATTTAAAATATGGTGCATTAGAGTTTTGTGTTTTCGTGTATAGGATACTAGTTTTTATGTTTACTTTCATTTTGAAGATTATGTTAATTGTGATGAAAAATAGATTTATCAAGGTGCTATTTTATTTGTAATTTTTAAATACAACTTTAAAATGTATATAGAGAGTGCATTGTCATATCCATAATGTGAGATGAAGATAAAGAAGAAAAGATGAAGAAAGACTAAAGTTGAAAAAAAATATAAAGTTGGGTGCTAGATTCCTATTCCAACATCTTTTATTTTCTTCATTAACTATAATTTCCAAGCATGTGTACAACCTATGTAATTGAGTGTAAAATCCATTTGAAAACTAAGTCCAATTAAGTGTTGGAAAAAAGGGAATGTGATAAACTATGGAGGGCAGGAATTTCTAGGTGGCAAATCAGATAGAATATAATATAATAGAATGTATTAATTGAGTCTACAAATAACAAAGATATTTTGATCATTAGTTGGTAGGTGTTTGAGAAAAAGAGGAGGGTGGTGGCGATGACGAATAATGTGGTCAAGTTGTCAACGAGTAACCACTTAGATTTTCCTTATTCAAGGTGTCAACCTATATGCACCTAATAATAGTGAAAACTACTCTACCAACCATTAACAATATGATTAACATAAGTACACAAAAATCTATTTGGAGGGTCCCTAGAAACTACTTGTGTTATTCTAAACACATCACATTTATTGTTTAAATCAAATTATACCTTGGCTAAACCTAAATTGGATGTGTAACATGTATTAAGAAGTTTGATCACACTTTAATTTTAATATGTAGATGACTTTTGTATTTGGATTGAAATTTAATTCTAGTGTCTAAGTGTAATGAAATCCCATGTTAATGGACTATGAAGAAACTCCATGCAACCCTTATATTATTTCATTTTTCATCTTATTTTTCTTTAATGTTATTATTTGTAAAATCCAACTCTTTTAATAAAATATTTTAAGATGACATATATCTCTATCATTTTTCCTCATTCCCTTATCTCTATATTATCATATTTAAAAAAATATAGATTACATATAAATTATATATTTATTTTATTATTCCCCTTGACTCTATAGTTTAAGAAGGAAAAAAGGTGCTTGATCAATTTACTAAGAAAACAATTCTTGTCATCACATGTGAGGAGTGCTCAAGAATATTGTTTTTATTAATCTTTTTATAAACTTAAAAGACTTTATTATATTATTAATTAACTAATATGGTGGTGGATTATATGTTTAATGTTTTCTTATTTTATATTATACTTTTTCTAACTGAAGGATATATTAGATATGGTATTTCACATTAAATGTGCTTCTTTTAGTGTTGTTAATAAAGAGATAACTATGCAAATCGAAACATCTAGTGTCATAACTACAATATATCTTTGAGGATTTCGTGCAGGTACTTCAATGCTAACTATTGAGTTAGATTTGTTAGACTCTATGTCTAACAACATTACACTAATCACACTCCTGAGGGCTCCAGACATATCCTAAATTGCTATAATTTTGGATTGTCTCTCTCTGCCAATTTCAAAACTACTGTTATAGCTGGAATAATGCAAAATTCTCTTGATACTTTTAATTAGAGTTTTATTTTTCTTTGTACTTTGTAATTTGGTGGCTAGCGCCAATGTTTTGAATTCAAAAATAAGGGATGTTATTATAAATATCCATCCTTAGGTTTGATTTGAGTTAGTTGATATTTTGCTGAATATTGTAACTGTTGGTACTTTGTACTTTTTGTTTTACTCACCGAATTCGGCCAATTGGAATGAAAATAGAAAGTTGATCTGAATCACTGTGTTTAAGGTCCCACTAGAGGAAGAGCAGGGCCCGCTCGACCAAAGGAGGTGACCCTATTTCATTGTTGTTTGATTCAGTTAATTTTGTTTTATGGTAATTGGTTAGATGTTAGCACTTTGATTCCTATTAATCGATGTTCAACAATTATATTTACTCATATTAGGTTACTGTCATTTAAAGTAGTTGAGTTATTTTACTGTAGATCAGTGTTAGATCAAAATTCCATTACTTATTGTAGATTTCATTAAGTATTCATTCTTAGATGCAAATAGTTGTAGCGAAATTGGTAACAATGATTGATGTAAGGATTGAACTAAAACTAAACTGGAATATGTTATTGGGAGTTAGTTTCATTGCTTTCTATATTTAAATGTTTAATTATTTGCAACACAAATAGATTCATTGTTTCTTAGATTACAGTTCATTACTTGCAAGCGTAATTAGATTCATAGATTTCTCAATGAACCAATTAAAGTTGAGTAAGGTAACATCTAAACCAAATCATTAGGATTAGAATAGGTTTAAATAAGCATTAGTTAGCCAATAAGTTCGAATCATCCTTAGAAATAGTTGTTATGTTATGTTCCCAACAAGCTCTTGAGAGCTCCTAAAGGCTCCCGAGGGAGATTGACCGAAATCAAAGTCATTGTTTACAGTGCAAAACTCCCCAATTTTTGGAGTCCTCCTTATCGTATATTTCTCTGAGGCACGCCCGGTTCGATAAATAAAGAATTAAATGATGCGATTTGTGACATAAACGATCTCGCCCATCATTTTTGGCACCATTGTCTGGGAGTCACATTAAAGATCTAGTTGTTAAGATAAAGCCTTAGTGTTGATAAGGGAGAGAGTAGTTTGTGGATAAGATGAGTTAGAGATCATCTAGGAAGGTTTCTTCCACGAAATATTGATTTTGATCAAGAACAACAGATTTTACAACATCAGATTGGAGATGAAAGAAATAATCAAGAATATTTTCAAGAGGAAGTAATGGGTGACCAAGAAGGAAATGACCCCCCACCAAATAGGACCTTTCCTTATCCCATTAATCTAAATAGAGAATTAGATGAGCCTCCTATGAAGAATACTTCACCTTCAGTATTGCCTACCTTTAGGGGAAAGACTTATGAGGATCCTGATCAATTTCTCTTTGAATTTAAGGTTCTATGCCAAACTTACGACTATAAAACTGATAACCAGAAGTTGAAATTGTTCCCTTCTACCTTGAAGGATTCTTCTTTAAGATGGTTCATGGGTTTAGGTGCAGGATCAATATCAACCTGACATGAAATGGAAACAAAATTCTTGGATAAATACCAAGATTACTGTCAAGTTAGGGATATGAAAGAGGAATTATTTCAAATGAGGCAGATGGAAGATGAGAGTCTAGAGGATTATGCAGATAGATTCTAGTTTGTGCACAAGAGATGTGGAAATGGGTTAGATAACAAAATTAGTAAAATAATTTTCCTAAAGGGAATTGATGATGACTCTCGGAAGTCCTTGAATCTTATGGGAAAAGGAGACATCAATAAGCTTACTTTGGAAGCTATTGTTGAAATATGCAGAAACTACTCTAAGACTAGAGTAGGGTCTAGAAGTTTCAAAAGAAACAAAGCTCTCACCACTGATGTGTCTCAAGTGATGGAAGTGATTGCTAATTTAAAAATTGATTTACTTCTTCATTTAAATATGCAAGGAGATAAAAAGACCACTGAGCCTTTTTCCATCTATTGTTCAAAGTGTAGAGGAAAACTCCTTTTAAGAGAATTTCCATTGAATCAAGTGGACATTTGTGAGATCTGTGAGAAACATCATGCAACAAGTTCTTGTAGTCTTCTCTCAGAGATTAAGAATCATATGAAGAAACCTCTAGTGGTGGAAGAAGAACTTAAATATGTTGGGCAAAGATCTCAGAATGCTGGGTATAACTCTAATTAGGGGTAGTATGGTGCTAGATCTAATTGGAATCAAAACTCTTGGTCTAATGCAAATCAATGGAATCCTCCCTTTCCACCTCAACAACCACCTATATTTTGGGGTCAACCGGAATGGATGAATCCCTAGTGGAACCAACCATAGTGGTAGACAAATTAGCCACAATGGCAACAGAATCAGCCACAGTGGCAACAACCACAAACACAATTTCAGCCATGGAAAAATCAGGGACCAAGGCATCCATGGGGGCAATCACCACAGTTAACCCAAGGATCTAATCCAAATCATGAATAGGTAAACCAGTCATAAATGTCAGCACAACCTGTTCCAAATTTGAAAAACAATTGCTATGATACAAATCCACCTACTTTGAGCGTCATTGAAGCTAATGATATTCAATTAAGAAGCCAAAATGTGCCATCTGTACCAACCACTAAAGATCAAGAGGGAAAGGAAAGTGAAAAATAGAATTTGAATGAAAAATAGAACTCTGAGAGTGAGCAAGAAGTTAATCAAGCACCCTACCCAGAGCACCTGAAGATAAGAAAAATTGTCCCTGGCAGCTCCCGACCTAACTATATGAATGTTGTTGACTCTCAACTTCTCTGAGAGTTAAAAAAGATTAACATTGAAATACCATTGTTACAGGCTATAAAGGATATACCAGAAATAAATCAGCTAGTTAAGGCCCTTTATATAAAAACTCTGGGTAGGAAGAAGAAATTACCTCCTACCATTCAAATAGGGACCACACTAAGTGATGTATTATTAGGGAGGTTACTTCCTCATAAATATAATGACCCTGGTAGTCCTATAATAACTCCTAGCATAAGAGGAATAGAGATAACCAATGTCTTGATTGATCTAGGAGCGGCTATTAATGTTATTACCTATGATACTTGTTGAAATGTTAGGAATGACAAAGATTCAACCCACCACAACTGTTTTACAGTTAGTTGATCAATCCACTACTAAACTTGAGGGAGTTCTAGAGGATGTCATGGTTACTATTGACACTTGGGATTACCTAGCGAAATTTCTAGTCCTTAAATCTAGGAAGGAAGATTCTGGATACCCAATCATCTTAGGTAGACCATGGTTAGCAACAAATACATCATCGATAGACCGTAGATCAGGTAGTATGATCAGGTATGTGCAGGATCATCATGAAAAAAATAGGCCCTTAAGTGGCAAAAAATTTAGAAATATCAGAGTTAGGCAACTTGACATAAAAATTTGAATAAGTTATCTATATTATTTCCAAAATATGTAAGAATAGAATTTGTGGAAAATTTAATGTAATTTATAAATTACTAGGTAATCTATTTGGTGAAAATTGGAAATTTCAATATAGCAGTACTTAAATTTCAAAGAAAAAAATAAGAAGTAGGTGTTTGTCTAACCACCCTAACCACATTAAAATGACAATATTTTTTTACAAGATTTTAGATATAAGTAGAGTACTCATGTCCCAATGTGATGCATATTTTTTTATAATTTTTTTCCAAGTAAATAATTAATTATAATTTTTTTATGATAACTTAAAAAAAATATAAAGACTTGTATGTTTGACCACCTTAACTTGATCAAAACTTCATGAAATTCATTTTTTTCTTTTTTAATCTTATATTATGTGAAGCATAGAATGTGACGCATGTTTTGGATTCAAAAAATATGATACTATTTGAAAGTTATAGTTGTTTTTCAATCAACCTAAAAATTGGGACTTTAGTTGTAATTCAATAGAAAATGAATAATAATTATTTATTAAATTCAAAGTAAAGCATAATTTATATTGGTGGAAAGATGAGAATATCCTTTAAAAACCATTTTCATTTCATCAATTTAGGGTTAAAAAAAAGTCGTCAGCCACATACCCATCATATTGCCACTTTTTGGCCCATCATGATCCTGCACATACTTGATCATTTCCAATGGACAAAAGCAGAAAGAGTTGTCATTATATCCTCCTACTCAGCCATCAATCAAATCTAATACTCAAATTTGGGTTGATGGGGATATGGATTTTGAAGGGGATGGTATTGTGGAATTAGCAATGGTTACTCTAATGGAACACATTGAAGAATGTGAGGAGCAAAATCTTAATCCTAACAACATTGAACAAATCAAACAAAAGAAGGATTTTCATGGAAACTTGCACCAACAAAATTCCCATCTTTGTCATTTGAATACGCTTGTAGGGGACCCACTTGATATAAAGAATGAAACCAAGGAAATCATTATAGCATGAGATAAACCTCTCTTTATTAGTTCATCCTTGTCCTCTTCACAGGAGGAGAAATTAAAGCAAACTTTAGAGAATCATACTAAAGTTTTTGCATAGGAATACAAGGATATGAGAGGAATCCATCCTTCTATTTGTACACACCATATTTATACAAAGGATGTCAAGACAGTAAGGCAGCGTCAGAGAAGGATCAATCCTATTCTAAGAGATCTTGTCAAGCAAGAAATAGAAAAGTTGCTAAAAGTAGGATTTATCTATCCAATATTAGATATTCAATGGGTTTCCCCATTGTTTATTGTTCCAAAGAAGAATGGTAAGTGGCATGTGTCTATTGTTTACAAGGAGTTAAATAAAGCTACCAAAAAATATCATTTTCCTTTACCATTCATTGAGCATGTCCTTGATAATCTTGATGGCATTATTTATTTCTTCTTATTGGATGGTTTTAGTGGATACAATTAGATACAAGTGGCTCTTGAGGACCAGGATAAAACTACTTTCACCTATTCTTGGGGTACATACGCCTACACAGTTATACCATTCGGGCTATGTAATGCACTAGCTACCTTTCAAAGAGCAGTTTTAGCTATCTTCGTCGATTTGACAACCTCATGTGTAGAGGTGTATATGGATGATTTCACAGTCCATGCACAGACATTCAAGGAAGCTCTTGAAAGTTAGAAAAAAGGTGTAAAGACCATAGGTTATCTCTAAACCATGAAAAGTGTTCTTTGATGATGACAAAAGGAATTGTACTTGGACATCATATCTCAAAGTAGGGGATTAAAGTTGACCCTAAGAAAGTTAAAATTATACAAGATTGAAATCCCAACAAATCAAATAGGAGTTCGTAGTTTTCTTGGACATGTTGGGTACTATAGGATATTCATAGAAGGGGTTAGTAGGATTGCTGAGCCTTTATTTTCATTACTCAAGAAAGATGCAGAATTCTTATGGACAAATGATTGTCGACAATATTTTGAGAAACTTAAATAGGCCTTAACCACTTCACCAATCATAAAAGGACCTATGTGGGGAGTGTCATTTCATATCCATTTTGATGCCTCTAATTTTGCAATTGGTGCAGTATTAGGACAAAAATATGACAATGATGCAATGCATGTAATCTATTATATTAGCAAAAATTTAAATGCTATAGAAAGAAACTATACAACACTGAAAAAGAATTTTTGGTTGTGATTTATGTAATTAACAAGTTTAGGCATTATATTATAGGTTATAAGTTATTCATCCACATAAACCATGCTGCAATAAGATATCTCATGAACAAAGATGTGTTGGGTGGATAGATCATAAGATAGTTGTTATTGTTGCAGGAATTTGATGTAACTATAATAGATAAACCTAGTAAGGATAATGTTGTTGTAGATTTCCTGTCAAGAATTATTTTGCAAGGTGAACATGAACCGGTTGAAGATGCATTCCCAGATGAACATTTATTTGCATATCAATACATCCTCCATGGTTTGCTGACATTGCAAATTACCTCGTAACAGGGAAGTGCCCCAATCATTTTAGTTTTAAACAGATAAAAAGGTTAGTTCATGAAAGTTCTAGATTTAAGTGGATTAATGGTTATTATTTAAAATGTGTCTTGACAATGTTCTTCACAGGTGTGTTGTTGAGATAGATGTCTATGATGTAATGCACACATATCATCATGAGCTAGAAGGAGGACACTACTCTGTGATCATGACTGTTCATAAGCTCTTAGCAACTAGTTATTTTTGGCGAACTATGATGAAGGATGTTTCATTCTTTTTGAAACATTGTGATGAGTTCCAGCGCATGGGTAAAGACCTACACTGCCAATGGGGATGCCACTATAGCCTCAAATAGCTCTTGAACCATTTGAAAAGTAGGGCATTGATTTTTTGTGACCAATTGATTTACCTTCCAAAGGACAACACTATATTTTGGTTTACACGGATTACGTCACAAAATGGGTAGAAGTAAAGGCTTTAACAGTAGCAAGAGAAGATAAGGTAGCCAATTTCATCTACAAAAATATTCTTCAAAGGTTTGGTGCACCAAGGGAAATAGTTTCTGATCAAGGACCATAATCATGTCTAAAATGATGGCAAATTTCATGCAGAAATATGAAATGACACACAAGAAGTCCACTCCATACCATCCATAGGAAAATGGGCAAGTGGAAGTTACAAACCAGGAGTTAGAAAACATTCTTACAAAAATTATTTCATTAAGAAAGGCGAATTGGGAAGAAAATTTTAATGAAGCAGTTTGGGCATACAAGACATGGAAGAATACTACTAGGTTTTCCCCATATGAAATAGTATATGAGAAGACTCCAGTTATTCCAATTGAGTTTGAATTGCAGACACTAAGAACGACATTGGATGTTGGCATTAACTTATCAGTAGCAAAGGAAAAGAGAGTTCTACAATTGAACTGGTTGGACGAGATGAGGATGGAGGCTCTTCAATATACTGAAATGATTCAGAAATAGAGGAAAGAATGGCACGAAAAAACATATAGTAACTAGGAGACTCCAAAAGGGAGACTGGGCGTTGTTGTTTGATTCCAGATTTCATGAACTTAAGCGAAAATTCCACACAAAGTGGCTGAGACCATATGAGATTGACCAGGTCTTTGAAAATGGAGTTGTGTAGCTGCTACCTATTGATGGTGAGAAAAGACTGATGCTAGTTAATGGCCACAAATTGAAAATACGTCACAAACCTGAATCAAGAGAAGAGTTCCTATCAAAAATAGAACACATAATTGAACATTTTCTGGTAAAAGATATTTCTTCCATGGGATAATATGTTCTTAAGTAACCTTTTTAAGAAAGGCTTGAACATAAGGTAGATTGAAAACCAAAAAATGGTGGTTTTCCTTCTGAATAAAGGGGATAAAATTAAAATGAGTAAATGGCAGTTTATCTCTCTAAAAAAAGAAAAATAAAAAAAATGAATGAAAATATTTTTGAAGGAATGGCTGAAAACGAGAAATGGTGGTATTCCTGGATCAACTTTAGTTTGCTCCTAAGAGCTCATGAAATATCCTCATGACTCCTAAGGACATCTTAAGTTTCTAGCAGTTACCTTCACATTAATTTCGTGCTTTTTTTTAATTAATTCATTGGAATTAAATGACAAGTAAGTTAATTAGTGCACTTGAATTAACTTTGGCATTTGTTAAAAGCTGCGCATTTATTGTGAATGTCATTTCAAAATATTATCTTTTTTATTTAGTCATTATGATTTAAAATAAAGTAAGTATTAGCATAGAACTCTCTGCCAAAAGAGTTATTAATTATATAATAAATAGGTTTAATCATTTTGAATCTAGCGGGGAAATCAAGAGGTGATTTTGAAAAGACTGCAATAGTAATGACAGGTAATAGTGAGTTTTCCCACGTCCACATCAATCAGTTTACTGACATCAGTCACGCCGCCAAAATTACAAATAGTAAATGTGAATTACAGGGTGGTGGTGTGTGGATTGTCTAGACGAGTAAATGAAATAAGTAACATGTGTGATTGACGTGAAGTTTTTCTAAAAAATGTTGCAATTGGAAAAGGTGCCATTCAATGTTTTGACTTAATTAAGATATTCATTTTCTTCTAACACAATTGCAAAGTGGAGCACAATGGGAAACAAACAAAATGTTGAACCAGAGAATTTCATTCTCGACCTAGAGGTTGAAAGATTGTTAAGAGAAGTTCGGTGGTTGGATTTCATCCTAAAGTATGAGGGATTCTAGTGGGAGTTAGTTGAAGAATTCATGAGAAATTTCCATGTGAATGTAACCAAAGTTCGGGATGAAGTAATTGAGGTCACTTCGGAAATTATAAGTGAAATTTCTAGAATTCCTGTTGAAGGAAAGCCAGTGGAAAAAGTGCATGTAAAGTACAAGGATTTAGTGGCGGCATTTTCCAGAGAACCTGAGAAAAAGCTAGAGATTTTGTTGCACAAAGAAGAGCCGATAGGAATTTTATGCAATAGTCTTAAAGAGTCACTATGAACTATTTTAACCTAGCTCACAAAATTATTCACCTATGAAGGTCAGTATGGTGTTGTATTGGGTCCAAGAATGTGATTATTAATACATTTGAGGTATGGAAATGCATACCCTTCCACCAAAATCAATTTTCCTGCGTTTTTATTTTCCCAAATTTCCTCCATGATAGCTAGGGTAAAATCTAGAGGGGTCTTCAATTAAATATCATGGGTTAATACACTTGATAATCAAGCACCATTTTTTAAAGGAGGAAATTGGTAAATAGGGGTGGTTAGAATTTTTTTCTACACCTATTAAAAAGAAAAAAGGGAAAATCACAAAGGGGCTCGCAAAAAAATTGGTGAAAGGAATGTCCTCTAGTATAAAAAAGAAAAAGGATAAGAAAAAGAGGAAGTCACAAGAGTCTGTTAGGGTAACCTGTAGTGTTCCAAAAAAAAAGGAAACAAGAAATGAAGAAAACCCTAGCATAGTTGAGGATGTTGTTTCAACTCTTGAGGAAACCCCATTTTTTGAAGGCCAGCATGAAAATTTTGAAGTCTGTGAGGAAGACCAACCACCTATGCAGTTACCTGAGCAACCTCACAGTCCTCCCAAAGGCCTACTTCTGTCTCCTGAGAGAATACCTATTAAAGAGTCTTTAAACTCTATTGAAAGATTTAACTCTAAGTTTGAGGAGAAAGATGCCTCAAAAGAGTATGAGGAGCAAGAAGTTGAAAAGTCTCCCCCACAATCCCCAGTTGTTGCAAGAAGAGAAGGAAAAGAACCAATGACTGAGCAAGAAAAATCCACTCAATTACAGGAGGAGGAAGATTCAGAGGAAGAAAATGAAGTAGAAAATTCTATGGCTATGTCACTTGGATACATGCAGAATTGGAAGAAGAAAGGAGGAGAATATAATTCCTCGAAGAAAAAATGAGAAGAAAGGAAGAGGAGTTGCAAAATTATGTTGGTAAAACAAAGCAACTAGAGAAAGAAATGGCTGAAAAAGAGTGCACTCTGCAAGGAAAACTAAGTGAAACAACAAAAACCATGTAACAAGTAATGCATAGGTGTTAGCTAGGGCAGAGGAAACGGCTAGGTTCGGTACAAAGGAAATAGGGAAATTAAGGGCAGAGTTGCAATAGAAGGAACACCATTTAAGGTATCAATCACACCAACTAAGGAAATAGTCCAATATGTTGCAATCATATAAAGCTTCTACATCATTTGCCCCAAGAAGACATCTTTCATTAACTGCTATGAAACTTAAACATGAAAATGAGCAATTGAGGAATCAAAACCTGTAGTTGGAAAGAGAAAAAGATGAAATATATGAAAGATTACAGTAGATGGTGGAATTGTCTTGTGCAATTCTATCAATGAGGAAAGCTTTAGGATCTTATGCACTTTTCTGAGAGAAAGCTTTCTTTAGTGGAAGATAAACCAATTCTTACTCAAAATAAAAATAGATTATGAGGATGATAGGGAATTCCTTGAGGATTTCTTCAATAATCATGCCACTATCTAGAATCAAATGTGCAAGTACTTTCAACATGATTTTTTTCTTGGAAACTTTCCACAATCCTTCCTCAATATTTTCATAGTAGAAATTCAAATTATATCTTGTGTTTCATTGCTACAAAATCAGGTAGAGTGGGAACATAGGGAGACTCAATATAGAGAAGCACAATTAAAAGTTGGATTACCAATGAGGAATGAAATTCCATGGTCTAGAGCTTTCAGAGCTCACTTCAGATTCTTGGCCATGTCAGAAAATGTAGCTTCTATTTATAGAAGAAATCTGAATGAGAGTATCCAAGTTTACAAAAGGATTCAAGATCATCTACCAATGAGAGCTCAAAGTGCACCCAGGGACAAATTCAAAAGTATTCCACCACAACTGAGAAGAAGATAACCTATTTCACCTAGGAACATCAATTGGAGCCTTACCAGAATAAGACTTGCGATTGATATTATTGAAGAGAAATAGGAAAATTGGATAGGAATGAGGTTTAGGCATCCTCTTATCAACATGTTAGCTCCAACATTTGATGCACCACCATAGTTTATTGGGGAAAATATGAGTGAATGGCAACAGTTGAAAGGATGAATGAGTATTCTCGTCAAAGAAGGTTCTTAGATTATGTGCAACATGATGTTGATTTGGAAGACATATTTACCTGGCTGATGGCTAAGAAAAAATATTTACTAGACCCTAAACCATGAGGACATGGGTTGTATCAAGAGGGGGAGGATGATGAGTGCTCAAGAATGCTATTTTTATTAATCTTTTTATAAACTTAAAATAATTCATTATATTATTAGTTAACTAATATGGCGGTGGATTATATGTTTAATGTTTTATTTTTTATATTATACTTTTCTAATTGAAGGATATATTAGATATGGTATTTTACATTAAATGTGCCTCTTTTAGCGGTGTTAATAAAGAGATAACTATGTGAATCAAAACATCTACTATCATAAATGCAATATATCTTTGAGGATTTTGTGTAGGTACTTCAATGCTGGCTATTGAGTTAGATCTATTAGACTCTCTGTCTAACAACATAAGGGAAAGTGCACAAAGATGGGTAGAAATTTTGTGGCCAATTTACTTTTTTATCCTGAAATAGAAAAACTGTGAGCGTGTTATAGTAAAATGTGCTCATGTTATGGCTTCGTAATGACCAAGCCTAGGATCGGTCATTACCAAGCCATAACACAAGCATGTTATAAAACACTCGCATTATAAAGCGCTCGCGTTATGGTTTAAATTTCAAAAAATGCACGCATTTTGAGTTCAAAAAATGTACATTTTTTGAAATAAAATAAAAACGTTTCCAAAACGTGAGTGCATTATAACACGCTCATGTTTTGGACTACATTGAAATATTTTCTCCTCTTTTTCTTGTCTCTTTCTTCTTGTTATCTTTCAGGGAAACTATATACATGAAATAAACATTTAAGTATAAGTTGACATTTACATATGGACATTTACTTACTTATACTTTAAGTTATATTTCATGTATATAGGCAGGATGTTTGAGAGTGGTTTCAAATCTCTAGGAGTTATAATGCAAATTCTAGTTTTTGGAAGATCTTAAATTTTTTAGACTTAATCAAACTTTAGTAATCAACATGTCAAATTTCAGTAATCAGGAGGCCAAATTTTAGTATTCAGCAAGTTGTATCATCTTTCTCTCTCCTTCTCTCCTTCTCTCTACTCTCTATCTCTCCACTCCCTCTCTCTCTCCCTTCCTCCCTCTCTCCTCTCTCTCTCTCTCACCCCTTTATCTCCTCCCTACATCTACCTCCCTCCCTCCCCTCTCTACTTCTCTTTATCCCTTCTCTCTCTCTACATCTCCTTCCCTCTCTACTTATCTTTATCTCATCTCTCTCTCTCTCTCTCTCTCTCTCTCTCTCTCTCTCTCTCTCTCTTTACCTACCTCTCCCTCCATCAATTTGTATCTCACCTATGTCTCCCTCCCTACCTCTTTACCTCTCTACTCTCTATCTCTCCTCTCCCTCCCTTTACCTACATCTCTCTCTCACTCTTTATCCCTCTTTATCCCTCTCTACCCCCTCTTTCTCTCTAACTCTCTCCTCTCTATCTCATAATTCTCTCTCCCTCCCTCTCACTCCCTCCTCTCTATCTCACCACTCTCTCCATCTCTCTCTCTCTCTCACACAAACCTTTATCTCCCTCCCTAACACTCCCTCCCTCCCTCCCTCCTTCCCTCTCCACTTCTCTCTATCTCTCCTCTCCCTCCCTCCCATTATTTTTGTCTCTCCTCTCAATCTCTCTCACTATTGTCCCTCCCTCCCTCCCCCATGTTTCTCTCTCAATTTCTCCTTTTCTACATCTCACCATTCTCTCTCTCTCATTCACACACACACACACACCTCTATCTCTCTCCCTACCTCTCCCTCCCCTGTCTACTCTCTATCTCTCCTCTCTATTTACCTCTCTATACCTACCTCTCCCTCCATCACTCTCTCTCCATCCCTCTCTATCTCACCTATGTCTCCTTCCCTAACTCTTTCCCTCTCTACTCTCTATCTCTCCTCTCCCTTCCTCTACCTATCTCTCTCTATATCTTCATCCCTCTCTTTCTCTCTCACTCTCTCCTTCTCTCTATCTCACCAATATCTCTACCCTCCTATCTAAATCACCATTCTCTCTCTTTCCCACTTTCCCTCCTTCCCTCTCACTCCATCCTCTCCAAATCACCATTCTCTCTCTATGCCACTTTCCCTCCTTCCCTCTCTCTATCTCATCTATCACTTTCTACCTCTCCCTCTCTCTCTTTATCTCTATTTATCATTCTCTCCTTACCTCTCAACTCTCTATCTCACCACTCTCTCTCCATCTCAATCTCCCTCCTTCCCTCCTATCCCTCCCTCTCTCCTTCCCTCTCTACCTACCTCTACCTCCACTACCTTCCACTCTCTCTACCTCTTTCTCTCCCTCCCCCCACTTTCTCTCTTACTCTCTCCTTCCCTCTCCTACTCTCTATCTCTACCCCCTTCCCTCTCTACTCTCTTTCTCTCTCTCCCCTCATTTTCTCTCCTCTCACTCTCTCCCCCTCTCACACAAACTCACCTTTATCTCCTCCTTTCCTCTCCCTCCATCCCTCCATCCCTCCACTCTCTACTTCTATCTATCTATCATCTCTCTCTACATATCATTACCTCTCTATTTATCTTTATCTCCCCTCTCCCTCTCTTTACCCACCTCTCCCTCCATCACTCTATATCTCAACTATGTCTCCTCCCTACCTATTTCCCTGTCTAATCTCTATCTCTCCTCTCCCTCCCACTACCTCTCTCTCTCTCGCACACACGCACACACGCACACCTATATCTCCTCCCTACCTATCCCTCCCTCCCCTCTCTACTTCTCTCTATCTCTCCTTCCCTCTCTACCTATATTTATCTTCCCTCTCCCTTTGTTTACATACTTCTCCCTTTATCACTTTGTATCTCACCTATGTTTCCCTACCTACCTAGGGTTGAGGGATTAAGGGTTGAGGGTTGATAATTGAGGGTTGAGTGTAGAGGGTAGAGGGTAGAGGGTTTAAGGTTTGAGGGTTGAGTTTTTAAGGTTGAGGATAGAGGTTATAGAGTTGAGGGTCTAATGTATAGGGTAGAGGGTATAGGGGTTGAGGGATTAGGGTTTAAGGGTTGAGGTTTGAGGGTTGAGGGTTGAGGGTTGAGAGTTGATGGTTGAGGGTTGAGGGTTGAGGGTTGAGGGTTGAGGGTTGAGGATTGAGGATTGAGGGTTTAAGGGTTGAGGGTTCAGGGATTAGGGTAGAGAGTTTACTTGAGTTTAAGGGTTTAAGGGTTTAAGGGTTGAGGGTTGAGGGTTGAGGGTATTGGGTTGAGGGTAGAGGGCAGAGGGTAGAGGGTTAAGGGTTTAGGGTTTAGGGTTGAGTGCTTAAGGGTTTAAGGTTTGAGGGTATAGGGTTAAGAAATTAAGGTAGAGAGGGAGGGAGAAGTGAGATAGAGAGAACTAGAGAAGAGGAGGGAGGGATAAAGATAGATGAGGGTTGAAGATCCAATGCATAAGGTAGAGGGTTAAGGGGAGAGGGGAGAGAGAGAGATACCTAAGAGAGGGAGAGGTGGTAGGAGGGAGAATTGATAGAGAGATAGGTAGGGAGTGGGAGAGAGATAGAGGGAGGGATGTTTAAAGGTAGAGGGTAGAGGATTTAAGGGTTTAGGGTTTAAGGGTTAAGGTTTTAGGGTTTACAGTTAAGGGGAGAGGGGAGAGAGATAGAGAGAGTGACTGAGATAGAGAGAGACCTAAGAGAGGGAGATGAGGTAGGAGGGAGAGGGTTGAGAGAGATAGAGGGAGGGATGGTTAAGGGTAGAGGGTAGAGGGTAGAGATTTTAAGGGTTAAGGGTTTAAGAGTTTAAGGTTTAAGAGTTAAGGGTATAGGGTAGAGGGTTTAGAGTATAGGGGAGAGAGATAGAGGGAGTGAGTGAGTGAGAGAGATACCTGAGAGAGGGATATGAGGTAGTATGGAGAGACTTGAGAGAGAGGGAGGGAGGGAGTGGGAGATAGATAGAGGGAGGCAGGGTCAAGGGTAGAGGGTAGAGGGTTTAAGG